>CAESWR010000162.1:552352-565181 GCA_903171835.1 Mullus surmuletus | reverse complement strand
TTAGTGGAAAAAAATAAAGGACTCAAAGCGGCTGAAAAGAATACAATAAACACATTGCAGCTTTTACAAAAGCACCGACCTGCAGAAATGTCAGAAAGCATTCGCGTATTCTGCAAAGCAAATGCACGTCTGTGCTGCTGAACTCGGCGGCGCTGCAAATCCGTTAATGGTTGCATTGCGTAAAAGCTGCCAAGAGCCTCGTGCAAAAACGACACAACACGGCAAAGGGATGCGTGTCACTGCCAGTGTTTGGGAGTGTTTGGTTTAAACCTCGCAGTATTTCCTAAGAAAGGAAAATGACGGTGTGAGATTGGTGGAGGATAGCGAGAAATCAGCGGCCTTCACTGACACAAAAACAGGAATGATGGAAGGTGCAGAAACATGACAAAGACCCTGTTTAGAGTCGGGCCCCCCTCTATTCCACCTCCTCTCTGTGCATCCGTACCTCGACTGTCTGCTAACTTATCATTATTATGTCATTATGCACAAAATTGGGGTAAAAAAAAATCAACTTCCTCATTACAAAGACATTTCAAGGAGGGGAGTTAAATCAGACTCTTACCAAGTGAGATTGTAGTCATTAGAAGTAAGAATCAGAAGGCGCCAGAGGAAGGAAACAGATAAATGATAATATTGGATCAATGATAGTGACTTTGAGAAACAATGTGATGCTCCACGCGCTTCTATATTTGTTGTGATACCTGTTTTTTCATCTTTTTGTGACTTAAAAAAAAAAAAAATCAGGTTAAAAGTGGACAGGATGACTTTGAAAGCGAGGGTTACCCTACTTAACAGAGGGCACGCTGCCCCCTATCCAGGTATATTTTGAGCGCTTTAAGAGCCACGCATGCTTCTTCTTAACTCCTCTGCAGCGCCGCGGGTCACACATTTCAAACCAGAGGCACCACCTCGGCTCCGACCCGTGTTCCAGAGCCACCCGAACGACACCCGAGTCCTCCCCACCCCAACACTGCTGATGGCTGAGGCCACACAGGAGCAGCAGCACATTTATCTCCCCAGTAAAAAAGAAAAAAGAAAAGTGGAGAGTCAGCAGTTTTTGTCTGAATCAGCTGACAGCACTGATGGAGTAAAGGGGAGAGCGGCCAGCAGGGAGCGTTTAGCCAGCACAGGGGGATTAAAAATGCAGGCTGTTTACGCAAGTTGGGTCATCTTCGGTGCGTAATTACACCCCCACCCCTACCCCACCCACCCCCTGTCTGAGAGGTGCACACCGGGTTCAGCAGACCCACTGGAGGCTGCATGTTGAGAAGCCGGTGTCTACAGCGGCGGCAGCGGCAGCAGCAGCAGCATCAGCATCAGCATCAGCATCATGCACCCACATCCTCCTCCAGCATCCTCCGCATCCCAGCGACCCAGCAGGCTCCCACAGCGCGTCGCTGTGCCACTGCGGGCGATGCTGCATGCAGTTTTGACACAATGCTGCAAAGATGAACAACCCAAAAAAAAGATCCAAAGTTGCGGGAGTCTGCGCCGGCGAGCGGCCGAGCGCAGCAAACCCACGAACTCCGTGATCACACGTGGAAGTTTCTTACCGGCGTTTTTGTCACCCATGTCCCCGCGCGGCGCCGGAGTTGCAGCGGTGCGATGGATGGAGGAGTTGCGCACGGAGAGCTTCCTTCCAGGCGGCGGCGGCGGCGGAGGCAAGTTGCTCGCTCTCAGGAGCTGAATCTGCAGAAGGATGCGCCCCCCTCCTCCAGGGATGAGGCCCCTCACACACACACACAAACGCACCACACACACACACACACACACACCCGCGCGCGTGGGGAGCGACTCTGAGCGCAGCGCCGAGTTTGTGAGCAAGGTGGACTGAGAGAGCTCAGGTAAAAAAGACTGAGGGGAGGGTGGGTGGGACTGTGTGTGTGCGCGTGTGTGTGTGTGCGCGCGCGCATGTGTGTGTGTGTGTTGCAGGGGTGAGTGAATGCTGGCTGTGCATTGTGTCTTGATGCAGGGGGGGGGGCACAGTGGATGTTTTCTGCAACGTCAAACCAGGTTTTTGACGTCACTGCAAGACAGAGGACCCCTGTTTTTTTTTTTTTTCTTAAATAAATTATTCATAGTTTTGCTCAACTTAAGTTCAAACCTCCAGGGCAGAAACTAATACCCTTTACTTTTTCATCATTTATCATAATTTTTTCACTGACCTTCACTTCGGAGGAAGATTAACAAGATTTTGCATTTAATGAATGACTTGTTTTCTGGGTTTACAGGCCTCAGACATGCCTGAGCGTTATGAGAGGGCTGGGTGTATGTACACACAAAGGTGAAAAAATAAATAAACTGCATTCATATTACATATTATATTTAAATAGGATAAAATTCAAAATAATTTTATAATAATAATAATATTTATCTTAATGGAAAATGGAGGCAGGTTTATTTATGACTGAATAAGTTGCGAGGAGTGAACGTAACATGACAGAGCAGCTGTTTCTCCCGTGTGAAAACACGACTGCATGCTTCTCTCTAAAAGCAACTAACATGAGCTGATATGAAAGAACAATTACAACCTCATTGAAGCAAAGACGTCCCTGCAGACCTCACTGCATGCTAATGTACCAAATTAGCATTTTGTTTTCTAAAAATTCAAATTTATGCTTTTATTTATTTTTTGTAATAAATGCAAGAAAATCATTCCTTAAAGGCAATAAGGGTGGAGACACTGGGGAAGAACTTGAAATTTGGTGATGCAGCAACCGTCTTTTAAAGTGTTAGACACAACTGATGTAAAAAGAAAAGGAAAAAAAGAAAAAATCCAAGTTAGCCCAAGCTGCCCCTGGCATGATGTCATTGGTATGATAAACCATGCCATGAGTAGCCACGCCTCCTCGGGTGGCCCTATCTCACCTGTACCTTAATCTACAACTGCTCTGTATATTTCACACAAGTCCATTTTAAAATATGCACACATTGGCACAGTTCTAAGCCCGATTCTCAACAACAACATTGTAAAAACAGACTTAAGTAAGATAAATCCAGAGGGAAATCATCTTGAGGTGCAAGTTAACTACTGAAAGATTAAAAGTCATAAAATGTTTATGTGGAGACCAGCTATTGCAATGGCAATGCAAAGTATTACTTTCTTTAACATAGAGCAGCTCAAGGCCGTTCTCAATCTTTTTTTTAAAGTCCAAGGGGGCAAGCAAATACTCCCTTTAACTGAAGAAACCTAAAAGGAATCATGGCTCCGGGTGTTGAGAGTAGCAGGTAGCAGGAGAATGAATACAGCAAATGATTGCAGACTATGATGCAAAGGTGATGACGGCGCCAGCGATGAAGGATCATAACTATATTAATGGTGACTCAGATTAGTACAACTAATATTAATAATCATAATCATAATCATAATACAGCAAGATCAGTTCTGTGTTTGGTAAAGAGATGAGGAGGAAGCACACACTTTGTGGTGGTTTTAAGGATCATGTTAATTCTGGGTTGTTTTTTGGTTTTGCTTTGTTGTCAAACCTAAGCCGATACCTTACGTCCACTGAGAGTTTCTCTTATGTGCACAAATTCATGCATTTTCACAACATATATCTCTCATGTTTGCCATTCAGCACAAGTAATTCCCCACCTCAGGAGCTCAGTCTTCACACACCTGCTGACCACTTGCCATGTGTGCCGATGGTGAGAGCCGCTGATATTTGGCCGAGATATATCAATATTTAATGAATGAATACGATCGATAGTTGTGTCCTGAGCGTCTTGGCTCTTTATTGCGCATGTTATTTGATTATGCCGCAGTGGAATTCTGATATACACACAGTACAGTACATTAAGACGGCGTGTTCTGAGTGTGCTGGCTGTTCCAGTGTAATAGCTTTGTGCAGAAATCTCTTGAGGATGCGGCCAGCGGTGTGTAATGAAGTCAGCGTGAACTGCCCAGGCAGTGCAGAGATGTGTGTATTGCTCCTGCATTCATTCAACTGCGGTCTTATATTCAAAGCTAAATTTAGACCAGAAAACATTACGTAGAGGCGTCTTTGTAATGTGTGAGGCTGCACACAGATCTGCATTCTTTTGGGGCGAAATGAATTGAAAGTGGTTGGTGCATTTGACATTTTCCTCACAGGCAGTTTTATGATGTTCATCAGCTGCAGAACCTCACTGAGACCACCAAGTCTCAAAATGTATGCAGGAAAATAACAGGAAACAAGTCACACTGTGGTATTATCTAACTGGCCCATTGATCAGCGTCTGACAAAGCTCTCCGTCAGCACTCCGATGGGACGCTATGATAACAGCTAGAGTTTCCCCTGATGGTATAAAAAGAATGTGCTGCTGGTATAAGATGTTTCGAACCTTTGGGCTGAAATAGAAGCCTCAAGGCCAAATGATGTTTCATCAATCACACGCCTGCCGATGAACCCGGCATAACTACCCAGACTGCATTGGCTGAATTTTTGAGCGCATTGCTGTGAGATGAATGGTTGTCCTACACGAATGACACGGTGTTGTTGGGTTTTTTTTTCCGGATTCCAAACACTACACTTCCTGTCACATGATCAGGGCCGAGTGCCCCATTGCCGACACACACGGATCCTCACTGGCGTCTGTTTGCAGTGAATCAATGAGAGGACCTGAAAGAGGACACCTCTGCTGGGGGGGGGGAGGCTCCGCATTGATCAGAAAAGAACCCGAAGTCCTCTACAGTTTTTCAGCAGCGTGGAGAGTCAGAGTCAGGGGGAGGCAGGTGCCGCAGCACCGTGACCGGCCTTGCCACACCAAATGATAACAAGCATCAACCTGAGTTAACTTCCTCTGCTACTCAAATATTTATCAGTCTACCCCTCTACTTCCCTCCCACTTTTTAATGCTTCTCCTGGGCCACCCCACCTCAATGTGTTCAGGCTTCTCTCCCACAACTGTCCTCCCCCCCCACCACACACACACACACACACACACACACCTCCCTGTCCTACCCTGCCTGAGACCTGCACCCACAGGATATCATCTAACCTGGCAGTGTGTCCTTGCATCCATACAGTGGCAAAGGCACATTGCCCTCTTTTGTTTGTACAATCTACCTTTGCCCTGCAACCATAATACCCTTGTTTCTTTCTTGCAACAGTGACATTATGTAATTATGTTACCAGCATTGAATGCAGCGACCACGACAGAAGATTAATTACCTGTATTTATACATGTATCTCCCTTTAACATTCCATTCCAGCTCTCTTTCATCATTTCTATTGTGCAATATTATCTCAAACTAGAGAGGCCAGGAAAGTCAAGCTCAGATATTGCATTGGAGAAGAGCCCCAGTTACTCTGCAGACACTGCAGTGCAGCCTCCTCACTGTAAATTCCATCTTCTTCACCTATTTCTGGAGTCACTGGCAAGCTCAGGAGAAGTTTGTGGAACTTGTCCAGATGCCAATAGCAACAACCAGTGTCATCAATACTGACAAGCGCTGCAAGGCCACTGTTATGTTCTCTATTGTTTCCATATGCACAGTTTAATCATCATCGTCATCATCATCATAGGAAGCAATTTGGTACATTGATCATTTTTGTGAGGGAACATTTTAGAAGTCAGAAACAAAAAAGAAGCAATGTATAGCTGTAAAATATCATAACCTCACATAAAGTTCAGGTGCTTGTTAGCTCGTGAATTTAGTTCCTAAATGAGTTGCGTTTGAATGCGTTGTTGCACTATTTTCTTAGGCCACAAGAGGGAAGTGAAGTGCTGCATTACTACACTTATGCAGCTCCTGCGCTGCTACATTCGAGGACTGTTGGACAAATGAGATTAAAAGAATAAATCACAGAATGCAATTACACAACCAAAATAGACCATCATTTATTTTTGATTATCATTTATATCTGCTAATAATTACGAAAATAATAAAACCCATTCAATCATGTAGGGCAGTGTAAGCGGAAATCGAAATATTAAAAAATAAACACACAAACACAACGATAAAGATGTAGATATTCGCACTATAAAGAAAAAATAGAATAGAAATAACTTAATAAAAATAAATAATAAATAAAAATAACTTAAATAATAATTAAAAGTAAATAAACGCGACATCTCTGTTTACAGGTGGAATACAGAGGTCAGAATTCGGAGCGTACAGGCGAGCCGTGAACGCACCAGCAGCTCTCGGTGGGCGGGGCTTCGGGAGGAGTGGGCGGGGCTTCGGGGAGGAGGTCAGCAGTCCGTCACAAACATGGCGTGGAGAGGATGTGTCAAGAAATGGGTCCAAACAGAGTTCCTCACGTCCACAAACACGACCTCCCGGAGCTCCAGGTGAGTGAGCGGGGCGCCGCAAAGGCTCGCGGAATGTGTCGGGACCGGAAGTTGAGTGACACGGTGTGTGTGTCCGCTTCCGGTCCCGGTGTGTGTTGTTGTTACCTAACTGTTCCCTCTGTCATTGTAAACACAGAGAGGCTTCAAAGTCTTTATTTACTGTTTGCTGGGGTTTTTTCACGGGTTTATTTTCAGAATAAACGTCTCACCTTCCCTTTAGTGAAGTGCTCATAATCAGGTAACGTTATTATGGGATGTCTCCGCTGCAGAAGGTGAACAGAGGCTTCTGAAACACGTGCTGCTTGATTTCAATGAGCGCAACGTAAACAAAGAATTGATTTCCGTCGCAGCTGCCTTTGTGACGTGAAGCTGCAGGAAACCCAGGTGTTGTCAGTCACTTTGATCAAAGATCTGCACCTACAATGTATGAAAGTGTGTTTATCTCTGTGAGGACACCTGCCATTGCTTGTAACATGTACAGGCATGTGCCATAACGGTCACATCTTTGGCAGACATTTGATTAATCGATTGTAACTATGACACTATATCGATGCGCCTCAAACCAGTGTTAAAGCAAGGATTTATTACCTCAGTTAACACTTTTTTCAGGAGTTAATGCGGCCTTCAGCACAATTAATCTTGTAGATCCCCGTCCATTTGTTCACCCAGGATTTAAAGTTCACTTATTTACAAATTAACTCAAAGTTCCTCCAAATCTCCTCACCTGTGACTCATCTGCCTCTTAAATGATGTTTTACATCAAGGGAATGTTTAATTTCTGGGTGAACTATCCCTTTCTTACACATGTAATAGTGTGTGTTTTTAAGTGCACTGATTGTGAAATGTATTATATCTTCCATATTATTGAAGATTTTTTTTCTTTCTCTTCCTTCCACACAAATGTACGAAACAGATCTCACGTAAAAAGTTAAACCTGACTCTCACGCCACTTCACTGATTGGCTGATCGTTCCTCGCGTCACCAAACATCTGTCCGTCAATGACTGTCGTTGTAATCCTTTCCTCTTCTTCAAAAGACTCAACCCCTACAACCAACGCAGGTGCTTCCGCCGCGAAGCCAAAAGGCCCGAGACAAAGAAAAGCACCCAGGAAACACAGAATGTTTCACCCTCTGAAGCCGGCGGCCCAGGACCTCCACCTCCACCTCCACCTCTGCCTCCGCCTCCACCCAGAGTCCCCAGGCCCAGCCTCTTTAAGCCCCTGATGTTCACCGTGGGGGTAGGTCCCCCCATTGTTGTCTCACAGTGATTCTTGCGTTTCTGTGTTCATGCTCACATTAAGATGGGAAAGGAACAACGTGCTGTACTTTGGATGAGTATTATGGGCTGGGTCTGACTCCATGTCAGTTTACAGGCTGTTCCTTTGGTGTAGCGGCCATCCTGCAATATGAGACCTTGAAGTCAAGGGTTCAGACCTTAAAAGACAAGAAGGAGTCAGAGAAATTGCTACAGGTGAGCTGTCCGCCCGCGTGTCACCATCCATGTGCTTCGTTGTGCCGCCATTAATCACGCTGGCATGTTTCAGCAGGGCTCCCAGGACATGGCGTACTGGCACGAGTGGTGGAACCAGCTGTCGGGCCTCCAGCAGCAGCTCATCCTCCTGATGTCCATGGTGGACGATTTTTGGAGCAGCCTCACTGAAGGACAGAAAACCGCCACTGGTAACATCTTTTTTTCTTCGCCTCAGCATCTTTGCCTCTCATCAATAATCATTTCATTCACAGTCATGAGGTTTCCTTGTAATTGTTTCCAGGTATTATCGCTGTAAACGCTATAGTTCTGGTTTGCTGGCGAATCCCTTCACTACAGAGAAGCATGGTTAAATATTTCACATCCAACCCAGCCTCCAGTGAGTAGGAAATGCTTATGCAAGGATAATTGATTCATTTTCACAACACAATGCTCTTCAACAGGAGTAGAAATGTTTCTCCTCCCAGGGACACCTTGAGGTTTGATTTTGCTGCGTCTCTAACTCACCAGAAAACCAGTGCCTTCCCATGGTCCTGTCGTCCTTCAGCCACTACTCCGTTCTCCACATGATTGGCAACATGTATGTCCTGTGGACATTTTCCTCAGGGATCGTCTCTCTCTTGGGGAGGGAGCAGTTTCTGGCAGTTTACTTGTCAGCTGGTGAGTCGAGCGAAGTGAAGGGTTTGGCTTTCGGGAACATTTGAATCGAATCCGAATCCATTAGAAATACAAATTTGCTGGATTTCTTCCTTTTCATTTAATTGCACAGATTTATTCTGCCAAAATTATATTTCTTGGACTCCAAGTTGAACTGTGATCCAAAAGTTGGGATGATACAACCTTCTATGTATTTTCAGGTGTGATTTCCACGATGTTTAGCTACATGTGCAAAACAGCCACTGGACGGCTCTATCCCTCATTGGGAGCGGTAAGATTTTCACTTAAAATTCTCGCAGGTATAGTAATTCGAGTTGATGAAGGAAGCTGTCCTAAATTGGCAACCTGTTTTTATACACTCCAGTCGGGGGCAGTGATGGCCGTCCTGGCTGCAGTCTGTGCAAAGGTGCCAGAGGCCAACCTGGGCACAGTCTTCCTCCCCATGGTGGTCACCTTCACAGCAGGGAATGTAAGTGACACACAGCATGTCCTGGTCCTTGTAGTGTAGTGCATTGTATTTGGTTGTTCTCAAAGCCTTGGGGGGTGGGGGGGGGTGATACAGATACACACACCTCTGATTTAGAGGAAAACCTCAGTAAATTACCTGCATTTGATAGTGACACATGTTTGTTTTTGCTGCAGGCAAGCAATGTAAATCCATGCATGAAAGTAAAAGGTCCAGTGTGTGAATGAATGAATTTGTAAGTATGCATGGCAGAGAGGTCCCTGTGGTTCAGGAAAAAACTGTTTGTTTTGTTTAATACAAGCTTTCTGTCTTTGGTCTTCAGGCTCTGAAAGCTCTCGTTGCCATAGATGCTGCAGGGCTCCTCATGGGATGGCGGCTGTTTGACCATGCAGCTCACCTCGGGGGAGCTCTGTTTGGAGTGTAAGTGGCTAATCGTTCCTTATTCTGTGGAAAAGAATACTTTCAATGAGGAAGTTACGTTCAAAACAAAAAAAGACTTGCAGGCATGCATGCCGTTGTCAGCTCTGTCTTTTCTTTTCATTTTTCTTCCAACCAGAGTCTTAAAAGATCTGTAAAAAATAAGTTCACTAACATGGAAAATGTCAATAGGTGCATTTGTGGAAATATTTTCATCTGCAGATAAATCAACTTTGTGATGTGGGGATTATTACACGGCAGCTGGGGGGCTTATTGGAGATGTGTTAACAGAAATCGATACTTCGTTTTTGTCGTACTATTGTAGAGCAAGTACGCACATCATTTCAGAGCCTCAAAGCAAAACGGCCAGTTAGCATCAGACACCAGTCACACTCAGACTTACAAAATATCATATTGTTGTGAACAAAATCATCATTTGGAAGAGATGGCTCCTGCTGCATCCTCACATCCCTGCACCTCTCCTCCCACAGGTGGTACGTGGCATACGGTAACAAACTCATCTGGAGGAAGCGGGAGCCTCTGGTCAAGCTGTGGCATGACATGCGGTCTCCAGCTGCCGGTGGATCCAGGCCTGGTGGTGGACCTGGGACTGGTGGAAGTGGTGCTAGTGGTAGTGGTGGACCTCGACCACAATAGGGGTCTGCATGACTCCTGGGGTCTTTTTTTTGTTGTTGTAACTGTGACGCACAGTGACCTCAAAGTATGCAGGGACGCTCTGGTATACTGAGGTTAGGTTTTTATCACTAAAAGCAGTTTTTCATTCAGGATATACTGATTTTACCTAAAAATCTGAGAGGAATTTATTCCTGATGCGCATCATGCAGACTGTGGAGACATGTTGCACAAGCATGTTGTAATGAAGATGAACTATGCTTTATTTAAGGCAAAAGCAGCTTATCATTCTGGAACAAAAGACCTCATCTCCTTCTACTTCCTTTTAAAGTCGAACCATGAGAGAATGTTTGATGTGAAGTGATCTTTAAAGGATCCACTCTCAATAAGTACCCGTCTAGGCTTTTTTTTTTTGTCTTTGTTGCAATTTTGGTTTTATGAGAATAATAAAGCTCCTGACATTAAGCATGGGCATTGGATCATGGCCTGCTCTCATCCATTTGTTTTTTGCCTCGAAACTCAAACCACTTTGTGTTTTTTGGAGTCATTTGTACGTTATATTATACTCAAGTGGTTGCTGAAAGAGATGTTTGTGCTCTACAGACTTCAGCGCACTTTTATATTAATTTGTATATCAACTCTTCTTACTGTACAACCAGAAACTTGTTCAGCGATGAAGATCGTGTCTGGGAAAATGATCTCTGGTTCGCTCATCTTTTCAGCTTGGAACAGGTGAACCGCAATCGAAGGGGCAAAAGCTTTTAAAGTAAAAATAGAGGAAGATGGTTGTTAAGAAGTGACATTTATTAAAGACGGTTTTCTCCGGAAAAAAAAATTACAAATCCAATATCTTTGATTTTTCACAGAAAAACAACATTTGTTTTAATAAAAATAGGTCACAGAATACATCCTTCATGGTTGAGAGATGCAATTGTATAAATACACATTTATTTTCAAACGTTTGATACCCTTGTTTAAATCACCCTTTGGCCAAAAATGGACAAATTATATGAACCTCATATTTAACCTGTGAGTTACATGATAGCTGACCTGAGAATCACAGTTACAAAATATCCAAATAGTCAAAGCAAAACTGACAACTGCTGCCCACAAAACGACTGCTGCACTCAACTGAGGTGTAGACGCTGAGGGAAAGACCACTTGGCAACAATACAGTTTTCCTTATCAAATATGGATGTTTCATCGGCCTGGGATGTGTAGAAAATCTGCAGACCTTGCTGTTTGGTGCTGTAGTGTAGAGGAAAAATGTCCATCATTGTCTCTCTGCTGCTGCTGCTGCTGCTGTTCTCTGAAAACTGAATGAATGAAACAAATGGAAGCAGAGCAGTAAGCACATTGTTTGACATGAATGCAGCCACAGGATGTCACACTTTGTGCACGTGTTGGACTTTTGTCACTGTAAGGCAACACCAGTATGTATGTTAAGGTGAAAGTCAAATGCTTACCGGGCAGCTGCCTCCATCTGTCCTTAAATCGTTCGATATGGTCTGTGACATCACACCTCCTCATCCACGGCTCTTGTGGTTGGCGTAGGTCGGGAAGCCGAACTGGCTCACCATGATGTTGGAGAAGCACAGAGGCATGACTCCGTAGATCTGAGCCAGCCTGTTCAGACAGTAGGACCTCTGGAGAAGGTGCTCGGGCCGATGCCACATGCCCTGGTACCCGCTGCTGGCGTCCCTCTCCAGGTTGCGGAGATCCACGGGTTTGACAAAGACCCCGGACGGTCTGGCCATGCTGACGCCAGACTTTGAGTGTTTGTTCAGGTGCAGCGCCACGGCAAAGTTCACGGCAATATCGTCACAGTTCTGCGTCGCATCCACAAGAGCGTGGACTGCTTGGGGTTGGTCCTGGAAGAGCTGGAGGTAGGTGCGGTGGAAGAAGGCAGCTCCAATTAACACCATTGAATACCTGCAATGAGCGGGTTGGTTACATAAGTATGTACCATGTTTTTAAAAATAAACAAACAAAACCAGATTTTTCGGAGAATTAGTTAAACTCACCTGTCACCTCCTCCTCTTTCTGGGTCCTGCAGCTCAAAGCTTCCGTAGCTGTACACTCCTCCCGGTGTAGTGACGTGCTTCCGCGGCACAAACCCGACAATTTGATCAGGAAATTGCTGCAAATCAAAAAATACAACAACTTTTGAAGTGCCTACTCACACCGTTTACTCCGACTACAGCATAAATTTGATTCCAATACAATCTGTCAGTTATCAAGAAAAAATAAATTAAGATGTCAATTTAGATGAAAGCTTGTTACCTTCCAGACGGAAAAAGCAAAACTGATGTCGGGTACGCTGACCAGAGTGTCGTCGTCCAGCATCAGCACAGCTTTGGATCAGAGCAAAGATCAAACATCAAAACAAACACATCTACAGAATTATCTCATTGTTTCAATATATAGAAAAATAATAATCTGCCATTTGAGGAACATACTGACCTTCAGTGTCAATTTCAGGAAAGGGCTGTAGTCTGTTACGCATTTTATTGCTGGTCTGCACCTTAAACACCACAGGGACCGGATGAGGACCCAAGGAGTCCCACAACTTCAAGGGCGTCTGCTCCCCAATGTTGTTCCAGACTATAATAATCCGCTGAAGATGAGGCACTGCCTGGTAGTGATTCAGGAGTTTCAGAAGAATGTCGGTGCGGTTGTACGTCTGGATGATGACGGTGAACTTCTGCTCGTCCGCCGCGCCGTCATCACTGTCGCCCTGCGCTGGGCTTTGATTTTTGGAGGCCGCCCGGCGCAGCACTCCCAGGACACCACGACCTCCTTGGTCCTCAGCAGAGGGCAGCAGAGCTGTCAAGGCCGCACCAACCAGGAACAGCAGCAGGATTGGCCAAATCAAATAGGCTCGCCGAAGG
>CAESWR010000162.1:536056-550598 GCA_903171835.1 Mullus surmuletus | reverse complement strand
GCAGACCACCGAGGTCTGTGGTTTCACTTTGAAATCCCACATTAAACATGTCTGTGGTGTTTTCCCTCTTTGTTTAGCTGCTTTGCAAGCTGTGTCTTGGACCGTTGATTTCCCAGAATCCATTGCTCCCATCAACCACCTGTGGAGACAAAGTGTTCCAATCTCACTTTTTTCTTTTTTTGTGCTTTGAAATTCTGCAGAGAAAGAAATACTCCAAGGATCTGCGGTGTGTTTTCTTCCCGGATGAAGTCGAAAAGGGAGCTGGAGAAGCGAAGGGACCTGCAGGACTCTCCTCCTCCTCCTCTGCGAAGAGCTGGCAGAAGTGTGGAGACAGTTTTCTGAGCACTCCTGGGATTAAGGTGTGTGAAGATGGAGGTCACTGATAACTGATAATCATTGATTGATGATTATGAGGCTGCAACCAAATTATTTTTTTGTTGATGCATGTTGCAGAATCACAAATCATCTGGAAGGAAACTATCTGCCATCAAAACGTTGTGGACTTCAGGTAATCTGTCGATGATGCTCAAGGCTGTGAGATATTGTTTTATTGATTAGGTATCCCATTCTGCACCCCTTCTATATGCTCGATCTCCTGACAATGTCTTCATTTCTCTTAACATTTGTATCCTGTTTTTTCATCCTTTCTTGTGGCTTTTCTCCCCTTACATGCTTCGTGTTGGTCCTGTACAGACCAGAATAATGAGGAACCGGTGAACATTGCATGGAGCTCCAGTGACAGTGGGCAGTCTGGTGATGAGGCCCCGGAGCAGCCTCCCTCCAGGCAGGCGGCTCAGCAAGTACGGGGGCCTCGGAAGACCAGGAGACCCACAGCTCCCATCCAGTCGCACACTCAAACACCGCAGGTGCTTGACACAGATGAAGGTTAGAGCTGCACAATGGCAATGCAATACAGTCACAGTTATAAAAATGACATACGTCAGCAATTTAATCAATTTGTTTTTTCAAGTTCTCTTGAAAAAGCATTATATTTGCAGACATTCCCATTTTTGCATGTCTGTGCCAAAAACTGCACAATCCAGAATAATTACGTAGTGATCTCTGCATTTTCCTTGGCAGCTAACCACTCCATGTGTATATTACTGCTAATTACAAATGCAAATCACAATAGTTTTCACATTTTACATAGAAAATCACTACTTAGTTCTTAATTCTTTTCTCAGCATCCTAACATTTAGTTTTTAAATCCTGGAAAGTATTTTTTGGTTGTGTAATAATTTACCCTCAAAAAAACCAATCTATACTTGGTGCTGCACAGACAGATTCTACCTGCAAGATTGAACACTTCTCACACGCCCATGCATGTTTTTCAACTTCAACTTTCTCATTGTATCCAAGATGAACCTCCCGTCATCGACACAGACAGCGATCTTGCCAAATCGGAGGAAGACATTGAAAAAGGCAGCGGGCAACAAATCTCTGACTGTGACTCCGAGTCTTTTGATGAGGCACCGGACGACCCACCTCTCAGATCTTCAGATGTGAGTGACCTTCTCCTTGAACCCTGTGTGACAACAATCATAGGTGTATGTGACTCAAAAGCATCCAGAGGCAGTCGGAGATTGTGGAGCATGTTATGTGTGTAAACGGACAGTAGGTGGAGCTGTTCACCTTCTAAACCTCCATTGAGTTGCTCGAGCTAAGTATGGTTTCAACAAAGTTAAGGTAAAGCTGCAAGTATTTCCTCTGTACTGATACTCCCAACAGACCATGAAACCTGACTGAAATCAAATCTGTCTCTATATAGTATGTCTACAATCAAGGATTGTGTCAGCATAGATTTATTTGATAATTGTATTTGTTTAATTTTATGTTTCGTTTTACTGTGGGTGCTGTTAGTCTTAATCAGATTTGATTGTATACCCAGCCAGTATACCACTATATGCAGGGCTGGAGACATCATCTAATTTCCCATAAAAGGGCCTGACAGGATCAAACCCGCACATCTCTCTGCACTTTCTAGAACCTGGTTGCATTCCAAGCTGTCAAAGTTCACAAGCTGAGGCAGCAATAATTCTACTACCACTGATCCAGAACAGATATTTACACAGCGGTGACTGCAGCTGATAATGAACATGCATCAACTTCAGTGAAGGGTGGTTTTGCCAATCAGAAACGCAGATTGGGCCATTTACAAAAAGCAAAACATTGTAATGTTAGAATTACAAAGTGTTTTTGTAAACACAGTTCTCTTTATAATGTCATTGGATCACTAGATGTGCTGCTGGAGAGCACGGGCCTCTGCCAAGGCTAATGTTGACAAAATAAAAGAATTTTAAATGGATCTGCACCAAAATATGAGTTCTTCCTTGGTCAATGCTCCATCCCCCCTCTGGGTTTCAATGATTGTAAAATTTCCCTCTTGGCGATGTCCGTCCAACCACAGCTCATGGCCAGTACGAGCAAAACACTTTAGTGTGTGTTTATTGCAGGTCTGTGACCCATTGCGTGTGTGCATGCAAAATGACAATGCTCCCCTGTGGATGCCTGTCCTGTGCACTGTGCAAAATCAGAGCACCCCACTCAGTCCTAGATTTCAACCATTTTAAAGATGAAAGCGGATGTTAGCAGTGTCGTGCAGGCCACCACAAATACATTTATTACCGCATCTTACTGTGTCGCATGTAGATGACAAGATACCCCGGGTCTCCAATATAAATTACATTACTGAAACCTAACTACTTTTTTCTAAACTTAAACGAAATAAGTCATTTTGTGATCAAAGTAGTGGGAGAGTACGCATGTCGCTCTGATTGCAAACAGCTAATTACAGGTAATAACTTATGACCAGAGTTTTATTTAAAGTCTGGTCAGATTTATTTTCTTTCTTTTTTTTAGTCTTTCATGGCAGAGTGAGATAGCTTCTTATTGGAGCGGGTTAAGTGTCTGCTGAAGACTGTGTGTTCCTGCTCTGAAGCCATTGAGGAGCAGTGTTTGTCCAAGGCAGTGCTGGCACGGGGAGAATGTGCAAGGAGTGGTTTGAGACCACACAGGGTTTGGTCGCAGCAGTGCGCGCTGTAGCATGTAATCGATTGGCTGAATTTGGTCAATTAACTGATGTGATGTGATTATCTTGATAGGGCCTCCTTAAAATCCAATGGGAAGTCCTCCCTTTGAGCCTCTGTTTTGCCATTATCTGAACCGTCACGGGCAGTGATACACACGTTAATTATGCGCAATCATCCTATTGTACTATAAGATTGAAGCAAACGGTCTCCTGTGATGACACTCTTGAGCTTGCAGACTGTAAGAAGAGGAGAGGAAGCACGTCAACAGATAAATATCACTCTCACAGGCCCAGCTACTTCCTCTTGTGACACTTTAATTTGCTGCTATCAGCTCTCTGGGGTCAAATGAAACTGAAGATCATCTAACTGGAGGCTTGTGGTCAGAAACCCTACTAGAAAGTAAAATTCGAAAAAGTCCCAGGTTTCAAATATAGTCGTCATGAAAAGCGTTGCTGCGGTCACTTCTGATTTGTATGATTGCACACCACACGCGTGCACATTCACGGGCACGGTTTTAGCTGTTGGAATCATCATGTGCACAACCCTGTTTATTAATATCAGTATTGTATTTATATTTTGGAGGATCATTCTACTTCATGAGAAAAGCAAACCGAACCTGTCTGGAAAGTTTGCAGCCACCACACTGCCAATACAAAAATCCAACCGGATCTAACGGGATGCAGCCGTTCACGTCCCAATTCTAGTTTATTACTCCACATAAATGCATGGCTGACTCATAGGATGCACGGCTGCCAGATGTTGGTTGTTGTACTCGCGCTTAGAGTGGGTGGGCGGAGCTGCGGAGGCAACTTTGCATTTCGAGCCCGGAGAGGGGCGGCCACTTCCCAGATGAAACCAGCCACTTCAATTCCAAATGCGTGAAAATGCGCCACGGCCGTGCGCAGCAAACCTCCGCCCCGTCCCGCACTTGCCCACATCAGGCCCATGTCAACAGAGCTTGACTATAAACGTATTTTTACAACCGTTTCTTCAGGAAAACATGCTAGTAGATGAGGCTGCGCAGAGCTGTGTACTCACAATGCTTTCAGTGCCGGGTGAAAACATTTTTGAGCCGGGGCCAGGAACATAGTGTTCCTTTTTCTCTGTAGCTGGTTAGAGTGTGACGTCTGCTGGCACTCTGCCTAGCAGGGTCAAGTTGATTCAAATAATAGAGCATGTTGGCTGAAAGAGCCTGGTATGCTGGTCTTGTCTGCACATGACAGGAACTCGGGTTTCTCGTGGATTTTTCCATGAGAACAGATTCCCTTCAGGTGTAGTGAATAGTGACACAGCAAAAAAGATTGTATTATGCACGTCATGCGCATTCATCAGCCGGCAAGTTTTTGCAGCGCAAAACAACCACCCAGAGTGTAACAGAGTTTATTGATTTCACCTGCAGATTAATAACTCATCACTGATTGAGGCTGTGCTTCCCTGGCACACACTAAGATTAAACTTCACACACAACATGCTTGACTCATAGTTCGGTATTGTTTATTTGTCTTATTTGTTTATGAGCCTCTCATCCTCCCGGGGGCCCGAACACACAAACAAACAGCAGATACAGACGGGCAATGCAAAGATACAGATACCTGAGAAAAACAACAACAAAAATATATTAAATTCTTTTATCCACATATTTATACATATTTATCATTCTCTTTTTGAGCACTACTGATGTTTAGGATTGGGGCGTATGTATTATGTACTTTGTGTTAGTATGGCTTTCTGTCTTTGTGCCATACGCAGGTTAACGAGCCACAAATCTCAAGCTTTGCGTCCGACGGTGACAGTGTTGGTAACACAGTGACCCCGAGTGGAGTGGACATGGAGAGTGCGCCTCTCCAGACTGGTGAGGGCAGCAGGAGGTCAGTCAGTGAGTGGGTCAGATCAGCTCACGCTCTGCTGCAGACGCCTCAGAAAGCGCCCGACGGGCAGGCCAAGACTCCAGACGACTCTGCCAAGAAGAAGAGGAAGTTACAGAGGTTTGCATGTTGTTCTGGTTTGAAGCTTCACACCAGGGATGCGCACACACACACAGCCGCTCCCACTCCCGATCATAAGACTCGTGCTTACTGATTCCATAATGTGCTGCCGCGTCCCGGCGTTCCCAATCACTGCATCTCATTGCAGAGGTAATGTGAGGTTAGGAATCTCGGACACAAAAGCTGAGCTGCACACCTGTCATTACTTAGTATTTGGCAGCTCACACACGATCTTATAATAAGGTTGCAGTTTTTTTAGATAGCGATCTGCACATCCATAACATCCATAGCATTAAGATATAACACATTGTGTTTTCTGATGTGTTGCTTCACAATCAGAGCGAACGAGACCCCGATTGCTCTCCGTCAGGTGACTGTCGAGCTTAAGCGCAGTGTTTCCATGGCGGAGCTGATGATGAAAGGGACACCTGGTGTCGTGATGTGGGTGATAAATGTCTAAATGTCACTGCCATCTTCACCCTGCATCAACCCACACACCCACCAACCCCCTCCCTCCAAATCTGACAGATGGCTATCTGTGTTTCCTGACATCTCGTTAAGGAAATCTTCACATTTTTCCTTGAAACAAACACCTTGTTGTCATCACCGTGTGACGAACGTGTTTGTTTGTCCCACAGCGGAGGGCTTGCGGAGCGGCTGAACCGACTCCAGAGCCGACAGAGGTCAGCTGTCACCTTCTGGAGGCACCAGCCAGTGTCTGATGCTTCAGCAGCCGCGTCAGGTGATTCCACACAAAAGAGACCACACTGTTTGGTTACACCCTGGATGTTGCTCACACTCGCACCTGAATCACCACTCAACGCTTAGCGATTAACTTTGATTTGTGGGTTGGTGAGTAGGATGAACAGTTTTATTCTCCTCTTGCTCTTTTATTTTTTGTTTATCTCTCAATGTACGTTACCATATGGAGAGAGCAAGGGAGAGAGAGGCCACGCTGAGGAAGTGCCGGCTGTGACTCTGAACGGTGAACTCAGTATGTAGGTGACAGGAAACTGCTTGCCTAGTTCTTTTTTCCTTTCCGTGGTGAACCGAACCACTTGAGGTGTCTCATGTTTAAGCATCTCCTCTTTATGATTGGACACAAATGTCGACGGTTGATTGTGGGAAAACGTAAACGCCTACCTGTCAAAACGTAGTGTGGTCGGTCAGTGGTCGCACCAGTGTGCTGCATGAGGAGCTAATTCAAGCACGGAGGAAATTGCTTTGTTATCTTTTGAAACCCTCACACTATTTCATTAACAAAGCAGGCAAAGTTTGATTTAACTTTATAATCGCTGCAACTCTGAAACAGTGTTCACCTGTCGTCTGTGCTGTGTCGGTGTGATTTTTAAACAGAAACCCAACATGCACATGCAGGAACCTACACTTGTGTCCTTGCATAACACTTTGCCTACAATATTGTGAGGTGAAGTACTCCCATCGTACTCTCTCCATTTTGGCCAGCTGCCTGCGATGATTGTGCTGATTTTGTAAGCTGGGAGTGCACAGAGCAGCAATACTCATGTTTGGACAAATGCATGTTAAAACATAATTGCTCTCCAGTGAGCTCTGTTGATATGATTTACTCTTATCATATTAAAATACCCCCTCCGGCCACTTTCAAGGATCTGTATCATACCCAGCTGCAGAAGTGTGAAGTGCATTGACTTCGTGCTCTCACGCTGCAGTTTTTTTTTTTCTTTTTGGGGGGGGGGGTGTAATCAGCTTCAGCCGCAACATTAACATGGAGCCAAGTTGCACAAATCAAGACAATGCCCTGAAGCCATTAAATCAAATGGAGATAGAGGAGCAACTTAATTATATGTCGACTTTATTCTTCTGGCCAAAAGCGCAGGCACTGCCATTGTAAAATTCCAAAAATTCGCACCCAGTGGGATTTACTGCATTTCATATCCCTCAGCCTGAGTCGGCAACAGCTTTACAGTTATGCAGTGCGAATTGTTCTGATGCTAAAAGTGAATTACTCTCATAACACATAATGAGTCCCACGGAGAGCAAGGGTCCGTGAGACTTTGAGCGCATTTTGGATGCAGAAACACAAGGGCCAGCACGCTGAATCAGACGCAAACTCAACATCTGTGTTATTGTTGCTCTGCTCTCCAGTGGACAGGCCTGGCGTGCTAGCGCTGAAGGTGCTGGAAGTTCAGGAGGAGTGCAGCATGCAACTTGTGCACTGCGAGCACTGCGGGACCCCCGGAGAGGGCCACCAACGTGGCCAGCCTCCCTTCGAGGAGAGCGATCACCTGCTGGTGTTGTTCAGCAGAGACACAGCCGCCCAGCTGAGCCCTGCGTCCGGAGACATCATCCACATACACCCGCCATGGTGAGAGTGTTTGTTGTTTGCAGGACACGCAACACACCGCGCAACACACACACACACACACACACACACACACACACTCACACACTAGACTGCAAATGCACATGCAAGTTTAGTTTGCAACAAGCAAAATCCACAAATCTGAAGTTATTTTGGCATCAGCTGCAGGGAAGATTAACTTTGTGGTGAAAATTGAGCCTTTGCTCACAAATGGTTCTGCAGAATGAAAGTATTTTGGATAACGGATCTCTGACAAAGGCAGGGTCAGAAAAATGTTCATTCATCTACACTTCGGAATTTTAACTCATTGATGTCTTGCCAAGCTGTCGGAACCACACACAAAAGAAACCGTTGCAGGTATTTAAAACACAAGCTAACTGAAGGAAAAAGGATTTTTATATATATTTTTTTTTAATCATGCAGAAGAAGGTTGCTGTCTGCCAAAACATGAGATAGGAAAAATCATCTCCCAAATCCTGACTTTATCCTCATCTTTAGATCTAATGTCAGCAGGTTTTGGGTTTAAATCGTTTGTTTTATATACTTTCTCTGCTCACATTAGTAAGCACCAAAGGTCCAGATGTGAAGAGCAGTCCTCCACTCACTGGCCAGAGAGGCAGGCGGGGGGGGGCTGTGTGTTTTTGGGATTGTTTTGGAGTCGGAGGGAGGCAGCAGTTGACTCCAGCTGTTGGGAGTTTGGGTTGAGTGTGCTCTGGAATATCCAGGCTGGCGGAAGCGCAGGGGCCTCCTCAGTGCTCTGACGTCACGAACAGCTCCAGGGAATGCTTCACATTCCTCTTCCTGGCAGTAGTTAGGTCATTTCCAGCAAGCCGGGGAAAAAACACAGTGGGATTATTTTCTGGAGCATTTGGGAGCAGAGTGTGGAGGGAAGCCAGCGAGCCGAGATTGAAAACACATGGCGGTTTTAGAGAACCTCTAGCTTTAGCACCTCTCTTTCCCTGCTGAATTCTATTCCTGACATCAAAACACAGCTTTCAAAGAATTACTTTGAATGTGAATATGTGTCCCTAAATTATCTTTTTGCGCATGACCCTCGCAGTCGCAGCATTTGGTCTACATTTAAAATCAATAAACATGATAATTTAATAAGAAAGTCCCTGAACCATAACAAAACAGCAGATGACTAATATTCTGAAGTTCATGTATCCAGCTTCAGCAACACCAGAGCAGGCCAAGTGGAAAAACCCAGAGCTCAGAACATCCAGTAAAATTCCTTATCAGTTTCCGGTTCGCCCCTGGAAGGGTTAACCTCCCCCATAATTCCTACAGTGAGTGGGTTTGGCTCCTCCCACCTCCCACTCCTTGTTGCGAGTGGGTTGAGGATTGAGCGGAAATACCTGCAGGGATTATTCACTCCCGCGCTATGACGGCAGCAGCCGGGCCACTCCTTAACCCTGCTACCTGTGTGATGATGACAGGCTGCCCACTCACCTGCTCACAACGGGGTCACACTTCCTGTACGGGCATTGTACCTGTTCCCGTGAACAGAACGTTCTGCTCTGCTAACCTTACAGTATGGCTTGGGCTGATTGCTGATCTCTGCCGAGATGTGTGGACTGATAAAGGCGCCGCTGTCGGGTTTAATCGCACGTAATCAAAAAAAGTGAGAGCTTGGAAGCCCTGCATTCAAGCAAAGCGGTTAAAGCGAGTCGTGTTTGTGCGGCTCAGCCGCTGTAACTTAATGTATAACGATGATTGTTAACTTGTTCTGCATCAATCAGAAAATTTGAAATTGCAATGCAAATGCAATTTGAAGTGGAAAAATAACCCCACTTTTTCTTGCAATACATGATCTGAAATACTTTAATTGATAAATCGCAAAAAAATCTGCATGTTTTATAGATGTTTGAAAGAACAAAGCAAAAAACTAAAGCATCTTTAGTACGTGTGTGAAGGTACTGCAGCAACACGTCGGGTATTTTCCCTGTGATGTGACTGAAACAACAATCTGTCAGAAGACTGTTTGTTCCTTTTATCAGTTGATTGACTGACTAATGAGTGAGTCAGCCTGAGTGTCTGCACCGGCATGGTAAATCATACTCCGTGTTCTCGATATGAGGCATAACATTGCCGGCATTGCTTTTGTTTGACTCCATACCATCCACAGGGTGGACACGCTGCTCGGAAGTGGACGTGCAGACACATTCAGTTATGTTAGAACAATAACCCTGCAATTAAAACTTCCGGCGGATACATGAGCTCATCCTTTCCCTGTTTTATTGTTTGATGGCCATGTCATGGTCATGTTTTATCAATTATAGGTGCTGTGATTGTACCATACACAGTCTCTATTTATTACTTTCCTTTTTATTTAAAAGGATTCAGTATTTTCAGAGTGAATTTTAGAAACATGCATTACAAGCTGGCAAATCCCAAAACATATGTTGCTTTTTAGCCTAATAAAAAGTTTAACTCTGGGAACTGGGTGTAAATAATCAGTTTTGAAAATAATATCTGTCTTTATTGTTCGTCCAAGCAAATAGTTTTTCTGTGTTTATCTGTGTGCTTGCTGGCGGCGTTTCAGTCATCACTGCAGCTCCTAGACGAGCCTTGACACGTTTGGGCAGTTTTAAGTCACACGGTGCGCTCGACTCTGAGTCAATGATAAGACAACACACTGTTATCCATGTCACATATGGGAAGAATTAAAACCCCAAACTCAGAGTGAGCATAAACACCGCGCCATGTAATTATCACGTTGCTTTTCAGGTTTTAGAACTCCCTGGAACCGTGTCACTCAGGTGTGCTTTGGTATAGGTTGTTAATCTTGACCTAAAACATCAAGAATCAATCTTTAGAAGGTTGTTAACATGTTCTCTTTAGCACACAAACATACAAGCACACAAAGATCGGGGAAGTTTAATCCGTTAACTACTGCTGTGGGATAAGTGCGGCATCACACAGCAGTTCACCTCAGGTCACATGTAGAACGTAAAATCTTTGCATCTGATTTGGTCCTTTTCATCGGGGAGCTCAGAGGCCGGTTTGATTGTGATGGGCGTTGAAGTATTTTTCCACAGATGATGTCACATTTGGAAAGTGTTTTAATCGAGCTGTGCTGCTCTGCGAGGTGTAGCCTTCTAAGAACCTCAATTACATGGAAAATATATGAGGGTTGTTTTTTTTTTACCCCAGTAAAATAGGACAGATGCATCCGCTCTGCATTTCATAATGAAGGCATTTGAACTGCAGCTCTGTGCTGGGTGGGACGTGTTCAGCAGACCTGTGGAGGTGGTTGGTACCTTATCTGAGTGTGACATTCAAACAGTCTGGAGCTGTCTGCCCCCCCTTAAGTTTGTGCAATCATCTGTTCCATCATAATGTGAACGCATCACAAACAAAAGCGGCATAGGTGCCATTTTGAAGCAAAAGGAAGGCCCACGCTGTTTTCTTGTTTTTTACTTTACAGTACTAAAGCATTGAGGTGTTACGTTCTGAAAGTAGCTCTGAAACCCCTACTATTCTCATTTTAAGCCCCTCTGCCACGGCCTGAAAAACCAGTTTAAATGTCTGCTCCTGTCTGCAGTGGCAAAGGTTCTAATTGGCATTAAGACCCATATCAAAAAATGGCAACTAGCACAGGTTTCTATTTGCTTACCTCTGATCAGCCACACGTTCCATCCTAATTGGTTTCATCAGCTCTTGGGTACTGTTCATCCTGTGTCCACCATAGTTCTCCCTCTGCTTTTAATGTCCCATAGTTTTTATAATCAAGACGACACAAACTGACACCTACACTTAACCAAGACCACAGAGCACCACAGGGAAGAAATCTGATTCTGTACATCAAGAAAGATTATCGAAGAGTAAAGTTTTTTGTTTTAGGTTAAATAAATGTGACAGCAACAAAAAATAGCTTCTGTGATATTTTTTATTAAAGCAGCATAATGCTACAAATCAACAAATGTATTCTAGTTTATTTTCTAGGGGAAAAAAAGTCTTATTCTTGACTTCAGAAATCTGAGTCCATGTTACCTGGTACATAGGCAGCTATTTCCACGCATTTCAAGCATTGGAGGCGTTTCTATAACCAAATCACATGTGGATTTGTCAGGTGAATATGGCTTCTAAGTTGATTGAAATCAGATGAATATATTTGATATGAAGGCAGAGGCTGCAACTTGGGAGAAATCATCTCCCAGTGACTGGGAGTTATTGGTTGTTGTGGAGAGCAAGGCACAGTCTGAAAGCCTGGCTGTGGTGGTCTCCACCACTCTGGATTAAAACATCCGGAGTCCACTGAGTCCAAGGTCGAGTAAGAATTTCTTTTGAGTCTGAGATGAGACCAAGAACTTGAGACCTTTCTTAAGACTAAGACTTGCAACATGATCCTGCAGACAGAACGTTCTCCTTCTTCTTCTTGTTTTTTTTGGGTGACTTGGCATTGCTGCCTCCCACAGTTAAAAAACAAAACAGTTGCTCACCATACACGGAAACACTGTCTTTTATTTGCATTCAGAGATGTTGATACGATTTTAAGTGGGAACCAAACAGGAACGGGGTCATTGTTTAATTTGCTGTTTTCTGGCGCGCTCACCAATTGTAAACAGGTTTACCCACTTGAAAAAAAAAATCTTACAAGTTCACTTTGGCGGGAAAATGGTATTAATTACACTGATCAATCTCATCTCCTTACAGGCAAAGTCTTTCCGTGGAGGGTTACGGTTGTCAAATCATCCTCAACACACATTTCACCCAGAAAGTTTCCTCAGAGTCCAAACCTGCTGGCGTGGCCATCACACGGAAGCTCGCGCCATACTCCCTGTGTCGAACATTTGGAAGGCTCGAGGTTTGCAGGACAATGGAGGAGAACGCCGCCAAACAGGTGTGTGTGCGCACGCACTTTCGCATTCAGTGCCTTGTGTTGACTTTCCACTCCAGCTACAGGTAATCAGTCTCACCTGAATTGTGAGGTCTAAAAGAGGCAATGAAACAACCTGTGCCTCTCTGTTAAAGAAACATGCCACTCTCACACACAGTTCAGTCAGTTTCTGTGCAGCAGAAAAATGTCATCAGTCGGCATAATAAACCAAGGCAGCGGAGTTGGCCCCGGCATGCTGAATGTGCAGGGTACTTTGGCCCTCAGCCACCGAATTCTACTTTGACTTAGATGTTTACATGCATAACACCCGACTAGAGTTACTGCATGCTAGAGGCCTCTGTCAGTGCTCTTCTCAAGTCGGCATTAACGAGATCCCAGGTGCAATTGTGTGAATAATGCAATTTTCCCCCAGGGTTCATAAGGTTCATGTTGCAATATTCTGACACACGGTAAATAATCTTGCCGGAGCATTCAGCCCACATCAGTCACCAACAGGTGCATTTAATCTTTACTGCAAGAAAAACGTCATGTGGATTTTATTCCTGTGGATCTGAATCTGCCTTTGCTTCTGGGAGTAATCAGGAACTTTAGGATTCGTATTCTGTGTGTAATTAAAATGGTTCTTGGAAATCAAATCATAATAAAACATTATTGAAGGGGGTTAAAAAAATGTTTGTGTGTACAGGCAAAAAAAAAAATCACAATTCACAATTGTGTTTATAACAATAAATCTGAAATTCAATTAGTTCCTTACTGTCTATCGCTTTACTGCCCCATTTGCACTTCTCAATTTCCCTCAGGTCGCTGTCCCGGATGCATCATGCGGCGGCCCCGAAGTGACGACGAGACCCACGCTCTCTCTCCTGGAGGCTATCGAGGGGCTGGGCCAGGCAGGCTCTGTGGGCCAGGACGTGGATGTGGTGGTCCAGAGAGTGTACGCCGTCCCGGTGCCCGACTGCTCTGCCGTCTCCATCCTCAAGCCCCGAGCGCCGTCCAGGTCCTCGTTGGCTCCTCCCCCTGCAGAGAAAGGCAAAACCAGGTACTGCTGGACGCGCTGGTAATTGGCAGCCTGGGGAGGCCTCTGGTTTGTGTCTCCACGCCAAGAGGGGCTGGAAAAGATGAATCGCATTTTATCTGCTGCGTTTGCTTCTGCACAACAATATGAATTATTCTTTTTTTGTGAGAATCCCATGCTGGTTTCGTTGATCTCAGGCCTCGCATGCTTCTCCTTGGTGGCACAATGAGTCTCAGCGGTGGGGCTATTGTTCGCAGCCCAGCAGGCCCCAGAAAGTACTCGCACTGTCTCCAGCCATATGGCATTGCTTGACAAAGGACACAAACATTTCTAATTGAATCCAGCCCCACTGTGAGCGATTCTGGCCAATTCTCCAAAAAGACAGCATGATGTTTTCAGAATCTCATGCACCAGCAAGCCAGAGTTGAATTGATGCCCACTCAATTCATACAGCACTTGGGTGAAACAGGTTTGCAACCGCCTTTTTTTTCCTTTTTTTTTTTTGTTTCCTTTTTTTTTTTTTGCTTACCTTAGTGGTTAGTAGTGTAAAGAAAAGAAAACCATGCGTATATTTTTTACGGTTGTGACAATATATGTGTCAGTCCAGTGTCATTCCTAAAAAATTTGTGTTGTGGAATTAGGTCAGGTTTGTTTTATTGTCTTTTATTATTATTAATTTGGAAGTAGGATATGCAACCTAGTTCCACTTTCTATACTGAACCGTGTTTTTGGAGTCAAAGGCAACAACTAATGAGTTTTGTCATTATTGATTAATCTAAGAATCATGTTCTCAATTAGTAATGTACGTCATGTTCCCAGGAAGTCAGGAAGAATGCACATCACAATTTCCTAAAGGCCAAATGAAACCGCTTGATTTGTGCAATCTGGAGTCCAAAACCTTGACAGATTTAGTTTATAGTGGAGTTCAGACCAACTTCAGCCATGTGTGTGGTGGGGGTGGTGGCGGGTAGGTGGAGGGAGGGGCGGGGGCTTGTGAAGGATGCCAGTGTGGCAAACACAGCGTGAGTAATCAATGCAGCGTCATCTGGCTGCAGAACGGAACCAGGCTGATGTCATCCAGTACAACATCACAACCGCATGCAAAAGTTCATGCATCCTTTGGAGAGTAACATTTTGCTCATTTTTTGTTCCATTTTCTCTATATTTTGGGGGGTATTGAGGCCTCTGCACTGTTTTAACTTGTCTTTCAGCTTTTGTTTGTCATACCCCACAACAACCTTGCAATGATGCCCCGCTCAATGTTTACATTCACCTGAATAACTTTAACGTGAACCCCACATGCTTTGTGCCTTGTCGTTTTCATGGTAA
>CAESWR010000162.1:522729-535250 GCA_903171835.1 Mullus surmuletus | reverse complement strand
ACAAGTGCCAGGTTTTGGTGTTCTAGGGGCTAGAGTGCACATTTTTGGCACATTGTTTCACTTATAGTACTTTTCCAGGATGTGCACTGGCATTGTGGGGTCGCAGCCCACTGGCACCATTCTCCCTAAAGACGAGGATGGCGTGTCCGTGTGACTCACGGGCTCAGCAGGCTTATTTGATCCTGGTGTTGTTAAGCTGTTGAGTTAACGTACACGAGGGAGAGTGGCAAGTACGATATTTATGCCTGAAGAAGATGTGAAGTTCCCGTAAATTCAGAATAGAATAAACAAGAAGATTAACTGTTTGCAGGAAGTGAGGAGAGGCTTCTTTTTTTTCTTCTCTCCTCCTTAGTGGGGAAGGAACACAATGTGCTGCGAGGATCTTGTTTCACCCATGTTTATCACTCTGCCTTCACCGATTGGTGGACACCACACAGAAAGGCATCCCGCCTGTCCGCCCCCCACCAATGAGGCCTCTCTGCTGTATTCTTAAATGTGTGGGTCACTTACTTAGTGTGTTGCCAAGTAATGTGCATGTGCACGGGCTTGCATGCGTACACAGTGTGACTCTGTGTGTGTGCGCGTGTGTGAGAGAGAGTGTGTGTGTGTGTGTGTGTGAGAGGGAGTGTGTGTGTGTGTGTGTGTGTGTGTGTGTGTGTGAGAGAGAGTGTGTGTGTGTGTGTGTGTGTGTGTGTTTGCACAGGATCAGTGGATCGTAGTTCCTGGAAGAAAACCTGCGTTGCTAAGAATTCTGTGATCACTCACAATAACAAATTCCTGAAAACGGCCTGTGACTAAAACCGGCCAATGGCAAGAGGCTTTTTTCGGGGGGAGTGAGGGGGCAGGCTTTTTTTTTTTTTGAGGAAGTGGGGCTGCAAGCGGCTGGGCTGAGAGGGGAGGTGGTTGTTTATGTCGAGCTGGTACCAAGTCTCGACACCCCTTTTGTTTTCCATGTGTCAAGTGTTTAATCATATTTCATAGTTTAGTTTTCCTCAAGTCCAGACGAGCTCCACTAAAAGTGAAATTGTATATTTGTGCCCCCCTCCCCCAAATCCGACTGAAGCAGCTGTAATCATATTTTTAGCAAGGTCAAATGTTGATTTGTTGTAGCCGTGTATCACTTTGCTGTCAACTTCTGGGTTTTTTTTAAACCCACCTAACACTGACATGAGGATTAAGAACATGTCCAGTGCTGTATTTTTAATTTATTCATGTAATTATTTGTTTACATTCTGCAGCAATTATTGAGGTCCAAGCACAGGCATCTTTCTTGCTCATATAGTTAAATGCAAAGGTTTGGCCACTCCTCAACAAAATAGAGAGAAAACCGCAATTGTGTTTTTCGATGCACTTCTTTTAAACAGCGTTGACGTTTGCAAAAGCTTGAACCCCATTCCAACCCTTCCAAAGATATTAGCGCTCGCAAACATTTTTGGCACTTTGGTTCCTTCCTCCCTTTTAGTTCTGCAGCATTCTTGAGCTGATGGAACTGCAGGTTTTTTCTTGATGCATGAAGGTTCTGCATCGTTAGTTTCCTTCACATGTTGTTGTATATTTCCAATTCTGCGTCTAAGGGTCAACCAAACTTGTTCAGTGATTGTTTTTATCATGTCATGATATTGGCTTTAGAAAAAATGTACTTGGTTCCACTTTTTATATGTGCACTCATTGCACTTTTTTGAGGAAATGAAAAATATGACCCCCTGGAAGATAATTTGTTTACATTTTAAAAGCATCAACACCAAGATTAGATTTGTGTTTATCCTATACTTAAATTCAAATTTTTCTTTTTTTCTTTCTTTTTCTCTGTCTTTTTTAAAAAGAAAATTCTTACACATTTTAGTTAATAGACCAATTTCAGGTAATTGGTTAGAGGTAGAAACCCCCCCCTCCCCGAAGTTTGTCATGACAAAGGTCACACTGGACAAGTTCTTCAAAAGGTCATGGCCTGTTGAAAGAATTAAAATTTTGCCTCCAGGCGTTCACTTGTTCATCCTGAAGTGTCCATGATGTCACTGAGCTGTTGCTCTTCGCTGCGAAAAATACCTGGTGTTAAAGACGAGGTGTGGTCCATCTCACAGGCTCAAAAGTTCATCTTTTTGCTTTATTTGCACAGCGTTAAACATTTCTCCTCGCACAAAGATATTACACGGGTCAGATTCTGGATCCCAAATTAAGCAAACAACTGGGAATAATCTTGGTTAAGACATTGGCTGACACCACCAGAATCATGTCAGGAATGTTATTTAGATATCTATTTCCAGGTCTCTGCAAACAAACAGACCAGTTTACCAACAGAGACCATTTTTAGAGCCAATCAGGTGGTTGAAAACAGTCTCAAAACTTTCCCAGTGTCTGGGATGTTCACAGGCATGCACATGCATGACGGCTGCACTGACAGTCCTCCTCCCTTTTCCCTGTATTTTTCTTCCTCCTCCTCCTCCTCCTCCTCCTCTACCCCAGCCGTTGCTTGTCTAACCAGGAGATATGAGCTGTGGTGTTTACTCTCCGGGCTGGTACGGGGCCATGTCTGGGCTTGACTGGCTCCAATACTGGGGCCTATAGCACTTCCAGCTCCCGGCTGACTGGGAGCCACCAAGTGTAGGAATACACAGTTCACACTTCACAACTTTGTAGGCCAAAGGTCTTCTCTCTCAGTAGCAGCCAGTCAAACCAGCCTCAAGCAGCAACACTTTGAAATGTCAGCGCTGCACCTAAACAGGGGTTTTGTTGCAGTGTCACTGGGAGCAGTGGGTTGCCGAGGCATGCAGATCCATTTTTATGAATAGATATGCAAATCACTCTATTACAATCCAAAGAAATGGAATGAGAACGGACGATGCAACAATTGAATTCAAAGCAAGTGTTTAATTGGAAGACGAAATATTTTGAATTACAGTGGTATTTTCTGATCTAAGTTGGTGGGGGAGAAAGCATACGATCAGCCCTAACTACATAAATTGATTGTTTTTGTTCGTTTTGTTTACGTGTGCGTGCGTGCGTGCATGTGTGTGTGTGCCTTCAGACTCTGCATGCTGGTGCAGGACGACTACGGGATGTTCAGCGAGGTCCAGCTCCACCTCCTGCCCTGCAACGATGACCTGTACCACTACTGCCGGGTGTGGCAGGGGAAGACCTGCCTGCTCCGAGGCATCAAGGTTGTGCAGCGTGTCACTCGGGAGAGGTGAGACCCCACCCCTTTTTTTTTTTATTTCGCTTAAGTTGCTATTCACCCCAACTAATAAATCAACATCACTACCGGGGCTTGTGTGTACTCTCCTTGTCATGGGTATTTCTGCAATATGTTTGACTATCTTATCTGAGATCTGTTGCCATCTGGAAAAATAGCCCCGGGCGACTGTCGCGATAGCCAAGTGCTGATAGAAGTTACTAGTAAGTCACCCTCGGGGCCTTGGAGGCGCATGCAAAACACTAACACACATTGACACTGGTTTTATTGTCTAACGTGCGAGTCTGTCATATCTCAAAAAAGTAAAAATCTCACATTATTCGTCCTTCACCTCACCTCTCAAACACATCAAATCAAATGCACAATGAGGATTTAACATTTTCAGCTGAGGTTGATTATGTTGTCCTGCCAGCAGTGCCACTGTGTTTACATGTAAACCGATACTGAGGTGCACACTCCTGAGCCCCTTGTGAGTGTCCATAGTCAGGCTCCCAGATTAGAACCAGTTAGAAGAACTGACATGAGAACATTCAGAGACCAGATGGGGATATGTTTACATCCTTGGTATTTCCAGCGCCACCACAGCCTATAATGTACCTTAAGGTTGTGGTCAGACTGTGATGGATAGCCTATTGGCAGTGCATGCACATGGGACATCTTATTAGCTCTAGTGGAAAAACACGTGGGGTCGGTCGTGATAAATCTGACGTTTGCTTTTTCCCCCTGGTTTCTTAGAAAGCTATTGCTGGTGGAGTTATAATAACACATGTAGGGCAGTTAAGCATTTTCAGGAATACACTTGCTCTAGATTTGGTTGAAAAAACCGACTTATTTCTATATGCTGAATAGCAACATAAAGTGACAGCTGGGTCAAACAGCTCACCTGCCTCTGCCCAGAGATAAAACCCTCTGCATTTCAGCACCCTGACAGCACGCTAATTGTTATCATGTCTCCAGGAATTCCTGGTGCCTGGCCAAGAAATATCCCAACAAATTAGCCCCCCTGCAAAAATGTGTGTTTCCATTTGCATTAAACAAGCCTTTTTATTCTCACAAATCACTTATGTGACAAAAAACAAAAAACAAAGATGAGCTGCTGTTCAGTAGACATGACGAAGTGGAACGAGAGGAGACAAAACCCCCAGAGCGGAGATCGTTCCTTGGCTCTGATCGAGTCCATTAACGTTTAATACATAGACCTCTTTTCAATTTTACCACCAACTACTGTTGCGTTGCTAAATGAGTTAGTTGATAAACATTTCCTAACAAGGTCAAAAATAAATATTCTCATTATTTGCAATATGACAGCTGCTCGGCTTTACAGCTGCCACCACCTCCACATGCATGACGTGAAAATGAAATACGGCCTGTTGCACTGTCGCGCTTTTCATGTCTATTGTTGTTTGTTACCTTTTTAGAATGTAGCTACTCGAGCTATTTTTCCCCATTTTCAATCTTTACGCTATGCTAAGCTAACCCTGTGCTTGCTTTATTTGTCTGAGCAAACATGCATCGTTCCATTTCCTGGCAGAAACCTGAACATGCATATTTTTAAAAGTGTTTCCTATTCTTTTTACAGTGCAATTATTTCAGAGTTAGCTTTAAAAAAAGAAATGAATAGAGGGCTCTGTGGAGCTGTTGTTTGCAATCTGATGGGCTTATTTTACCTTTGTGGGAAGGTGGAGGTGATGTTCTTGGACTCGTGTCAACTAAAATAAAAACGTGAAACTTGAATCTGTCAGAGCTGATCCATACAGCAAAACTCTTATCACGTATTTACCAACGGACACAAACTTCACTCCAGCCTTTTTTCTTCTTTCTTTTCTTTCCTTTTTTTTAATGTTAAAAGCACTTTGACATTTGTGAAGCGCAAAATCTCTGTGTTGACTGAGTCCTGTTAGTTTGCAGTTACTCATCCACAAGCAGTCTCACTGGACTTGAATGGGCTGCAGAACCAGTTCCACACAAAAGAAGCCCTGTGATTACAGGCCGACGAACTGGTTGATATGATGGCACCCACATGGTGAATAAGTAACCCTGACTGGCCGCACTCAACTCGGGTTACTCTCATAAAACAAGACACTTAATGTAAAGAAGGGCTGATCCTGTTGGTTTCCCCAGTTCCCAGTTAAATCTCTGTTTCTGGTATCGGTCTGATTTGCATGCAGCATTTATACGACAGTTTCGAGATCAAATTGCAGTGATTATTTTTTTTTTCAAGCTGCACAAATCACAAATTGTCATGAGAACGCACGGCCGTTAAAAGCACCTGTATGTGGTTTTCTTAACCGTGTTATTTTGGTGCCACAATATTGTGATTTACATGGGGTGTGAACTTTTCCCACCCTCGAGAATCTCCAAACCTGCTTGTGAAAACAGTTTTTGTTGTTCCTGTGCTCTGCCAGCCCGAGCCTGCTCCCGCTTAACTCTGCTGACGTTGAGACAAGCTCTGTCTCAACAGATTTCAGTGGAAGTGAAACTGGCTGTGAAAGCTTTATATCGTCCCACTAAAAGTCCTTTATCCACCCCCCACCCCACCCCACTCCCATCTCTCACTCTCAGGCGCACCAGGCTTTTCAGCTTGATGGACTGTTTGTGGCCCCCAGTGAAGCCCCTCAAACATCATGGAGGCAGAGCGAGCCCAGACAGCGTAAGCCTCCACTGCAGCACAGTCATGAAGTCTTCTTTTCTACTGTCGAAAGTAGTGCAGCAATTTATTCTTTTTTTCATGATTATTTTATTAATCAAATTTCCTAAACTCTAAATTGATGATATCATATTTACAGCTGAAAGACTTTAATAGATTAGTGGAATAATGGGAAATTAATCCACAACTGTTGTAGAGGATTGCCAATGATGCTGAGAGGAAGCTGGCTCAAGCCCCTTCTTTAATTACGAGGGGGCTTTTGTCTTTAATAGCATTTCAGGGTTTTCTTTGTTGGACAGATAATTTAAAACCGTTGTAAGTTGATCTATTAGAATTAGAGGAAAGCGGTCACAATTAAAACCAGGCTTTGGATGCATTAATCAGTCAATAAATGCTGTTGATTGACTAATCATATTAATGTTGTTTCCTGGGGTAGGATTATAAGATCAATGGCACAAAGAAGATGTCATCGTGAACTTTGACGCTCGTCATTTTGTATCCTGGCCTCCCACAAAAAGAGGAAACAATCCGTCTGTCTCCTTCTGACAGCGACAATCTGACCACCACCAAACCTCGCTAATAAAGACCGAAGATCTCTGAATCGGAATGTTCTCGCTCATCCAGGTCACAGAACCTGAGCCTTGTATGAGTGAAATTCAAGAGAAACAACAACACACAAATTGCGGCGGTGGTTGTTGTTTGTGTGCAGCTATCTCATGGTCGGGGTGCTGTGACTTCCTGCAGCGTTGTCATCACGTATCAACCGGCAGAAACTGCAGGAAGGACCTGCCCTTACGGATACAACTACATATCTAACCACTGATACAAAAGCCAGTGAGCTGAAGTTTGACGTTCTAGGCCTGTCGCAATAATCAATAAATCAATTAATTGCACGATAAATGACCACAAACCAAATAATTTTGTCTGCCTCAATATTCACAATTGCCATGTGCATGCAGTTTTCTACCAAACAGGCTGGATGTCAAGAGGGTTCACTCTGCATCGGTCTCGGCACCTGGGCGCGTTGGTTCCGTAGCGGAATGAATGGAGTGAACCCTCCTGTCAGTCATCCAATCTCTTTGTGTCATTGGGGGGAGGAGGCGGGGGCCGCTAGCACACACACACTCAATGAGCCTTCCGAAAAGTTTTTAACGCTCCAATTACAATGTTAAATACTCTTGAGAAAAGAAAGTTTATTGCTTTTTAAAGGGTGTACTTGCATTATTATTCCATATTATTGTTACATTAGTTAAAAAATGATCTCAAAGTAACGTTGATAATAATGTATCGTCCAGCAAACATTTGTTATGATGACAGGCCTATGACGTTCTGAGGAATAATGATGGCTCGTTTCACCTCTCCAACCCCCCTCAAATCCCCCAGAGCTGTCCCACAGGTCCCGCTCCGAGCTTCTGCTACCTGCTGTCGGGTCAGGAGAGCTCAGTCAAACCCAGCGAGGCTGAAAATGTCTCCCCGCTCTACCTCCCCCCCGCAGAGCAAACCCTACTGGACATCCTGCAGGTGAAACATTTCTCACACGCGCAGAGAGAGAAAAAAATAAAAAGCAGTGTGATAAGTTATCTGCATTAGTCTGAGCCACAGGCCTGTTGGAGCTCATAATCTCAAAATATCTTGCTTCCCCCCCCATCTTCTTTTTCCACTCAACCAGAGTGACTGCAAAACCACCCGCTGCAGTTTCATCGCCACCGTTCTATTCAAGAGAATGCAGGTACTCTCAACCATCTTTGTAAAAGCCGACAAACACATTTTTTTTAAGGCTGAGAAGCTACTGAAGCGGCTCAACCCTCCGTTTGAGATCAGTTGTACCAATAAACTGATAAGATCCCGCTCTGACGTAGGGGCTGAGTGCTCGTATCACCGTGTGCGTGATAATCTATGCCGGTCCTGGGTGTTCATCATGTATTGATTGCTGTGAAACCTTTGAACTTTGACCACGATGAGATAGCAGCTCAGAACAAAGCAGTGGACTTTGCCACGTGCACAAACAGACTCCTGGAAGCAGCTGTGCGCTCGGCCAGCGTTATGTGCAGCTTCTTGAACAAATAATCTCAACAAAACTGGCGATTCGGAGGGAAAAAACATGCACTCGTATTGTGCTCTGTAAGCTTTCATTATGTAATATTTCCTTTTTACGTTGTCTCTTTCTAGGTCATCGTGTGCCTTTTTTTTTTCTAAGTAATTGTCGGCGCCTGCTCATTTTCTTTCTCTCTGTGCATCAGAGTGGCGATGTAGGCCAAGGAGAGGTTTGGTTGGTGCTGACAGACCCCAGCCTTCAGGAGGAGTCGCCTCAGCGTCCGCACAGGCACACGCTGCCGCTGTGTGTGAGCACTTCCTGCCCACTCACTTCCTCTGTCCTCAAAGCGCTCGACTCCCCTGCTGCCTGCTACATGTCATTCAGAGATGCCGTCAAAGATCACGGTAGTGCTTTGTTGCGTGTCGGTGTGCCAGTCTGCCAGTGTGTCATTAATAGTTTTATCATGAAGTCTTATCAGATAACAACGGGCAGCTAAAGTACAAATACATGTAGCATAAAAGCCGGGAGTTTGAATTGGATGACACATTGAAGCTTACTTCAGAATTGAGTTTGTGTCGGAATATCATAAAATATCCAAATGACATTCAGTCTGTAGAGAGATTGAGAGGTCCAGGTATGTGCAAAACTGAAGGAATTTACTCAGTACTCAAGCTGTAAAGAGAAATCGGGGGAATGTTGGATTTTATTTTATGGGGACATAATTTGTGCTGATTACAGCGCAGAAGGTCAAAGGCCACCTCTGTACTCTTTTGATTATTGTTTGAGTATAAAGATAATGATTATACTCCTTAAACAACATGCATTTTATGGATGTTAGGTGTCAGATACTCCTGTCATCATTGTGTAAATTAAAGAAGAGCCCCTTTATGAAAAATTGAGGAAAAGAATTAGAAAATATTAATCTATCATCATTTTATTGCAGTTCCAATACAAATCTTTTTGTTAACATTCCCAATGTTACTTTTTTAACAGGCATTAAGTGCCTTAATTTAAACTGTTCACAAAATCTGAAAACATATATTTAAACATTTATAGATACCATGTTCATTGATAAAATGACATAAAGGATGGAAAGGGGGGGATGGAAAGGGGGGGATGGCCCCTCAACTCAAGTACTAAATTGCATGATTACTCAATTGACTCTGTTTTCTGTACGTTGACGCTTCTCTTCAAAGGGAGTTTTTGTTTTTGCGTACTCATTTCTCATACAACACTTAGTAACCCCCTAAAACAGCAGTCTTCGCTAAAGATCAACTCTTGTAACCCTGGGCAGTAACTTTTTTCAGGGTGTGATTTGAACTTCAGACTCGCAGCTTCAATGTCACCTTCACCATCCAGGAGTGACAGCAATTTTTTTTCATAGTCCCTTGTTATTTAGAAGCTCAGAAGTGATTGGGCGGTCAAGTTGGTGGCCTGTTTCCCCCGTTGTTTCATGCCAAACCACGCAGATGAAGAAGTCCGGAGTTGGTTCCAGGTGTTGAATTTGCATACGATGGATGTGCCAACTCGTCAAAGAGGCATCGATGCAAATGAAGGCAAACCATCAAATCAAAGTATCCAGTGAAAGTGAAAGATTTACACATCAGTAACAGAGTGTACTCACCCGCTCTCACCCCAGACAAGCATTTAATGAAGACCAAACCGAGGGAAAAAACACCCAGAAACCACAGATGCAACTGCCATAGAGGCCGGTTTCCCAGTGGAGGAAACTGCAAAGTGCACACGTCCAAGTATTAAAAATAATCATGAATTTAGTTGTTCTGCTGGTTCGCCCCTCACTTCTGAGCTCTGAAGGTTTCAGCACAACAATGGCTGTGTTTCCTGTGGGATCGACGCTCGAATCTCATTTCGATGGTTTCAATTGTTTTGGTGGTGTCATCTGTGATCGCCGTCCAAATCCCTGAAAAACCAACTGTATTAGTTGCAGAGAACATTTTTCCTCTGGGTGTGCACTTCTATTTAGCTGGTAATCTTGCTCATTTTATAGTTAAGTTAGATGTTTGCTCATGATAAGATGCCTTTACTATCCAGACGGTCTCCTCTTAAACAGCACATTCATCTATTAAAAAATCCAGGTGTCCTCCTGTGTGTGGAGCACTCCGTTGTCGAGGCGTCCACGGCCGAGCCCCCGGGCCCACCCGCCGCCCAGCCCCTGCCCCAACCTGTGCGACTGGATCTGCTTGGTCAGGAGATCACGGCCAACTCCCTCTGCACACTCTCAGGTCTACCCCACCCCCACCCACACCCACACACCCACTCCTCCAATCCCAGGGTTCCACAGTTTCATCTGAGCCCGTTTTCCCCGAGAAGTCGCCCCAATGAGTTCTTTTCTCAGGACGGGAGAAACCACTTGCGTTTTCACGTATAAGTTTGGTGCTCGGGGAGAGGCCTTGATGTGGCTTCAAGGCCCGGCGCTCTGCTGTTTGTTAGTCCATCTCCTCTGGCTGTCATTGTTTTTTGGGACTTTATAAACTGAAAACACATGAGATTCGGCTGGATCCAAGTGGGATCCTATGTAGTTGCTCAGCTAAACTGACAGGCCTCATTTTCCCCAGTCTTTCAATTTCAAATGAGGGCAGCACTACAGGAAAATAAGTTACAGTCACCGTCATCCCCTCTGCACATCTATTACACACTACGTTCAAAGATATCAACCCAGTTTTTTGCATTCTGGATTAAAGTTTAGTGCCAGACTCTTCCACATGAATAGTTTGGTTTGTTAGTTTGCTTTCCTCAAGTGTTTCAGATGTTGTTAACGGGTTTTTTGGGGGGTTTTTTTCTTTTAAAGAAAGTGGATAATCTGTGCCTGTTGACTGTCGCAGCTGAGGGCAAAGATCACACTGTGAACCCTCTTTGGTTCTGGCCATACATGTTTGGTCAGGTGGCTGCAGAGGGGAGGAAAGACAAAAAAGCACTATTTGCATGAATAATGTCATCTGGAAATAACCTTCAAGAAAAGAAAAAAAAGAAGCTGCGACCGGAAAGTACTAGAACTCTTTATCAGCGTCAAATTCAGTATCTCGTTTTAAGGCACTATGTTTGCGTCGTGAGGAAGAGGCTCTGGTTGCCAAGTGAGATGATGTGAAGGCAGAGAGGATCGCTTCAATCAGATAAAAGCGAGGATGTGTTTATCTCAAATTTTCACACACAAGTTTGAAACCCAATGAGTAGATCGTCTATCTGCGTTTAATCTCATTAGGTGTGACGCTCGGCTGCTGAATATTGCAGCGAACTAAACTCAAAAATGAGCAGTTATGAAGCGTAAATCTGTGTTTTTGCATGCATAGTATTTTCAAGTGTGGGCAGATTGTAATTTGAACAGCTGCATCTCCACCTGCAGGAGTGATTGTGGGTGTGGACGAGGAGACGGCTTTCTCCTGGCCTGCATGCAGCCTCTGTGGAAGTGACAACTTGGAGATCTTATCTCAGTCGCCGTAGGTCTTTGCATGTTGCCTGTTAATGGTTCGATTGTAATAATGATTGCAAAGCTGAGCGTTTTCATTTTTGTTTTCACAGTCAGAAGTTCCTCTGTGAGTGCTGCAGGTCGGTGGTCATCAAGCCAACCACCAAAGTCCACTTGGAGGTCTTCCTGAGCTCTGCCGCGATAAGCGATGGCACGATAAAGGTTAAGGTGAGAATGTCCTTTTGGCCTTTTTTTCGTAAACTTTACATCCCAGTAACTTGTATCAGCTCAGTTTGATGATGAACTGAATATTGATTCAGTCCCTGCACGTCAGAAAAGGGCAGAAAGCAGATGCAACAGGAAGTAGAACGGTCTGAGCGGCATTCTTGGCGGCAACCCACTGCATCCATAGCCATGTCCACACTGCTCGAATAAGTGTGTATGTGGGGTGGGGGGGGGTGGGGGGGTCATAGATTGAATGCAAAATGTGTGTGATTATTACTTTTTCAGTTTGCAAGAAATTCCAGTGTCAAACTGATGTCCTGGATGTGTGTGCTCATAAAAACCAGGGCACTTTTTTCCACTTCTCACAGTCTTCTTCTCCTTCAAATATGTTTTAAATATTTTTCACTGGTTTTTTTAAGACAAATAGCAGACCAACAAAGAAGCACATTTCAAGTAATATTGCAGCATCCCTTTTTTAACCACCAGAAAACTGTTCACTGCCGACTTGCATCTCCAAGGAGAGTGAAACCCGACACCCTCGGGCGTCTCACTTGGTCCGAGCTCTGATGCTCGCAGCTCTGCTGGTGGACGTCATGGATGACAGCAAAGTTGTGCACATCGAGAAGCTGCAGCCAGTAACTTTTTGGCTGATCTGCTGACAACAACAAAGAATTGGCCTGGTCAGACGCTCCAAACAGCCAAAAGTGTCACTAAGCAGCAAAACTCTCAGCTCAAATTCATGTTCTTCACACGAATAGACAATAAAATCCTCAAATCTGCGCAAAAGCTGTTTTTACGAATTTATTTTATGATGCAAAACCTGCTGTAACATCATATCACGGAAACCAAGTCAGGTCAGGTGATAAAACTATGGGTTGGTTTTTATCAGTGACATCATGTTTTAAACTCCAGGTCGATGTGTCACTGGTTTTGCTGGCACAGAACGTCGGTCCAGTGTGGTTTTAATTTACAGCAAAACCATTAAGAAGGCATTAATGTC
>CAESWR010000162.1:492723-508378 GCA_903171835.1 Mullus surmuletus | reverse complement strand
CAACCCGGTCGAGTCCCAGTGGAACCCCAAGAAGACCACGATCGAGAACATCCAGCTGCCCCACACTCTGCTCTCGAGGTGAGTGTCGGCACTGAAGATATTTTCAGGACCGGCAGCCGTGGAAAATGCTCAACAAACCTGTGCTCTGTCAGGTTTGACCTCATCTTCCTGATGCTGGACCCCCAAGACGAAGCCTACGACCGCAGGCTGGCCCACCACTTGGTGTCGCTGTACTACCAGAGCGAGGAGCAGATGGAGGAGGAGTTCCTCGACATGGCCGTGCTGAAGGACTACATTGCGTACGCGCGGACATACATCAGCCCCAGACTGAGCGAGGAGGCCAGCCAGGCTCTGATCGAGGTCCGTTCTCCTTCCAAACGTCCTCAAAAACCCACCGTTGGGTCGTGGGTGGTCCAAGTTATGAAAGGGATCCTCAGTTCGGATCCTCATCAGCAGTGACTTTTCCCCGAATGTGTCCCATGAGCGGAGTTCCAACCCGGTTTCGGTGTTGCTGAAAGTAGTTCCGTCTAGTTGCTGGGGTCACATGCGTAAAGCACTTTGGTCCAAAAAACAATATGCATTCAAAAGAATAATGCATTTGCACCAGGAATTTATGGCTGCAAAAAAGTCCGACCTCCCAATCACTTGGCACTATTTTCCCTCCCTTCGTATCACTGCCAAAGTAAATGCCGTGAAACAGCTGATGATGGTGTAAGCAGTGATATGAAAGGAGAGAAAATAGTGCAGGGTGATTGCGAGTTTGGACTTTTGCAAGGAGATGGAACTACTTTCTGCATCACCGAAACCGGGCCGGAACTCGGGATGCAGTGGTAGAAAATGACACTGATGATGAGGATCTCACACAACTTAATGTCAAAAAATCTGAACCATCCCTTTAATGCATCTGTGTGCCGTTCAGGCCTACGTGGACATGAGGAAGATCGGCAGTGGGCGGGGCATGGTGTCGGCCTACCCGAGGCAGCTGGAGTCGCTCATCCGCCTGGCAGAGGCCCACGCCAAGGTGCGCTTCTCCGAGAAGGTGGAGACCATCGACGTGGAGGAGGCCAAGCGGCTGCACCGGGAGGCGCTCAAACAGTCGGCCACAGACCCCAGGACAGGCTTCGTCGACATTTCTATCCTCACCACAGGTTCGAGAGACACAGTGTTGACCTTAACCAAGTCTGATTTTGAGTTTGTCAGGAAAAAATCTGAAATCTTGTATGTTTCTACCGACAGGCATGAGCGCCACCGCCCGCAAACGCAAGGAGGAGGTTGCTCAGGCGCTGAAGAAACTGATCCAGAACAAGGGCAAGACCCCCGCCATGAAGTACCAGCAGCTGCTCGACGACCTCCGAGGACAGTCTGAGACGGTGACTATCCCCGCTTTGCCTTTTTGAAAACCGCGCAGCTTTGCTTCCGTTTGAGGGGGAAAAAAATCCATCAAGGCGAATTTCATGTGGCTCTCTTGAGATCAGTTGAGCGCGGTGACAGTTTAATTTGGCTGAGCAACGGCAGAGAGCTGCTAATTTGTAGGCTTCGACACGGGTGCAAGATAGCGCCGTTCAATTAAGATATCAACTATCAAAATGTGAGAGGAGGCTTTTTTCTCTCTGCCCTCGACTCTTGTAATGTGATATTATTTTAGTTCTGCGCACAGACATGGAAAGGTCCTGAAGTCTCATCGGGGGAGGAGAGGCAGTGAAGTTGAAATTGTACCGTCCTTTCCCTCTTGCAGGCGATCACCAAGGAGCTGTTTGACGAGGCGCTGCGAGCGCTGGCGGACGAGGACTACCTGACCGTCACCGGGAAGACCGTCCGTCTCCTCGCCTAAGCGGCCACGCCTCGCAACTCTGTACAGTCCTTCATTTTAATTCTTGGCGACTTATTTGACCTGTAAAAAATAGGAAAACAGACCATTTGTATAATGGAATCACCATGTTGTGGCTTGTCCTTACTTGTCTGCCCTGGAAAACTCCTGTGTTAAACGAGCAATTAAGAGGTTAATATTTAAAAGCGCTTGCAGGGGCAACGTAACGCTCTTTTTTCTGTACTTTTCTTTCCTACTTGTATATTATTACTTAAAGCTCATTTGTTTCTTATTGTGTTTGGTGAACAATTCAAGCAAGCGTGTGATGCCGTTTGTTTCACATCTTTCATTGGTCCGCGTGGACTGATTTGTATTGCTTGCATTTACTGTCTGTTTATAGGAGAAGAATAAAATGCTGCTTACTGAAATTCATTGGCGGGAGATACTTTTGGTTAATCTGCACTGTTTTGAGATCATATTTGACGAAAAAACAAAAAAATCTGAGCCCGACTGTCATTGAGGGGAAAAATGTTCTATTGTAAACAAAGACAGTAAAAATGTATCCTTCAGATTTATGTAGGAACGTGATGTTTCAGGCTGAATCTGTTATAAATCCAAGCTTTAACCATTTCTTGTGCCTTTCCAGGGCTGTAACTCTGCGGTTCTGGTTGTTGCTGAATTTATGGTTTCTTTTTACAACCCACGGACTCGGAGCTGTAAAGATCCCAAAGGGTCGAAGGCTTTATAAATTCATAGGAATATTAGAAGAGGCGGCCCGTGGTTACCACCCTGAGAGCACTATTTATCCCGAGCAGCTGTAACTCTCTTCCACCGTACGATACTGGAGGGTTTGGCTCCCCGACGGCCTGAGAAACAGTCCGACCAACCAAACCGAGGGCAAGAATCACTTATTGGGCTGCGAAGAATCACAAGACGCTGCTGGAGGTCAAAGGGCAGATACTGCATTGAGTGAATCTTGGTTTTTTTTTTTTTTTTAAATAAACTATTGGCCCATGATCTGTCATTTTAAAACTCCATCTTTTTAATTATGGCAGATGTTTGACATTTCAGGGGCTCCGATCAATGAGGTGTTGATCAGCATCAATCATTGGAGAATCATCAAATCCCTCCTCTGATGTTTGATGTTCACTCTCTCCGTCTTTGTACTTTAAATGAGAACAAAGTTAAAGTAAAACTATGAAGGAAATGCGGGAGAGTGTTGCGGTGACGCGGTGACGCGCCGCTCTGACGCTCCTCGCGCGCAGCCGCCGCTCGCGCTCGCGCTCGCGCTCCCGCGTCGTGACGTGACGCTCCTCGCGCCGCCGCCGCCGCTCTTATCCGCCGTGACGTCACGCTTCTCTGTGCTTCTGGACTCGGCTGAAGAAGATGGCGGCCTCCTCAGGTTCGTGTGCCTCCGAACTAAAAACACCCGCGCGGGAGGTGGGGGAAGCGGGGACGCGGGGACGCGGGAAGCGGGGACGCGGGACGCGGGGTCCTCGGCTCTGCGTGTGCGGGGGTTTCCACGGCCGCGCGGGACTTTACCAACACCCGCAGCTCCGCGGGGAGCGAGCCACGCAGGACGGAGCTCCGCCACGGCCGCCTGACACACGGAGCAGCGCGGGGCTCAGACTGTGGCTTCTCGCAGATCCCCGCAGATCCACGAGGCTCCCCGCCAGTGTTCCACGCAGCCGCGGCGCCCCGCGGGCCCCGCACAGGAGAACACGCGTGGGGTCCGAGAGCTGCGCGGCGCTGCGCCCCTTTGCTTTGCGCAGCGCAGCTCTCGGTTAGCGGTTAGCATCCACATCCACAGCCCGCCCCCCCTCCCCTCCCCTCCGCGGGGCTCCGGCCGGGGCTGCGGCGCCGCTCCGGGTCTCACTCCGGGTCTCGCTCCGGGTGTCACTCCGGTGTCACTCCGGTGTCACTCCGGGTTCCGCGCGGCCCGAGCGGCGTGGATGCGCAGCGCGGCGCGGGAACGTGCGGGAACACGAGGGTCCGCACGCGTCGTTCCAGCAGATAGTCGGAGCCACCGGGGGGGGGGGCGGGGGGGGGCTCCGACCTGGCAAATAACGCGCTGTCATTTACTCAACGCTGGTAATGTAACGTAACGTGCGATCATCATCGTGAGGGACTGGAAGTGTCTCCGGACCTGCGGATCCACTCCGAACCCCCGCAGGTTCGAGGTTCGAGGTTCGAGGCCCCACATGTCGGCTGGAAACACACGCCCTCCTCGGACACTGAAGCCCCGAGTATTTTTAGATCTGTGAGGAGAAGAGAGGAGAGGAGAGTAACTGTGGTTGGTTGGTTGAGGGGCTGCAGGCATTCCTGAGGGGCTTGTGTAGATGTTTGACATTGTGTAGATATTTAACATAGAACCCACATCTGCTGCTGCTTCAGGTCCTCAAGAGGGAGGTTTGGTATTTTTGTGAATTCAGCTCATTTCAGAGACTATCATTGGACAGTTGAATCACTGCATCCAGTCATGGAAAATGATGGATAGTCACACACACACACACACACACACACACACACACACGATGAATCTCAGCTATACCTTAAAAAATTACCGCCCCTCACAATCACATTTTGTATCAGCAAACCTGATTTCCGGTGACGTGCAGCGTGTGCACCTTTTTCTCCTTTCAGTGCAGCGTTTGCACAAGAATAGCATTTTAACATTAAGATGCACAATGTGAGGAGGACAAAGACCTGCGACACACACACACACACACACACACGCACACACACTGCAGCATCTGAAAAGTCCTAGTGAATATTGAGCCGAAAATATTTATTCAAGCAGCGCCGCAGTGTCAAATTAAAAGCAGCAAGCTAATGAGTCTGCAAGCCATGCAAACGTACGTCCTTTCTGTAGTTTAATTTCCTGTAGTTTCTTGGCACACGGAAGCTCGTCTGAAAATATCTGATGAGCGGAAATCAGCCAGCAAGTCGTCGACACTAGTGTTTGTGCGCCGATGAGGGATGTGAAGTCTTGAGAAAGGACTTGTGGGTGGACGTTAGGAAAATGCGATGCCTCGTGTCGCCACTTAAGGTTGTGCTACAAACGTTATAAAGATGCTAAAACCTAAAAACGTCCAGTGACAATCAGCGAGTGGGCTGCAGCTGACTGCTGGCGTGCTCTCCCTGCTGGAGTCAGCTGTTTTAAAAAAAAAAAATGCCGCTTTCACTTCCTCTTCTGTAAGAATTTGTCTTGAGGATCATAATTATAAGTAGCGGCGGTTTGGTTTAAGTGCTGCCCCTCTCAACCCTGTCACTTAGCAGTTATGAGCTGTAAGTGGTTCATCACTTCCACCTGCCGAGCGAGTGCCTGTCAGATGTTTCTTCAGAGGACGTTTCTCCTCAGCAGCCGAACACTTTGATCGACTTGGTTTGAACGTTATTCTCAATTTGACCGTCGTGGCGTTGAAGATCATTCTTCGCGTCGTCTCGAACTCCCGTCGAGCACATCGCGTTCCACATCACAGTCCGTCGTCTGGTGAAGGTCCTTTAAAGCCTGACATCACAGCCGCATGTTCTCTTTCAATCCATTGACAATGTTCTGGCTGTGCACTCCTCACCTTCTCTGCAGTGCTGGAGATAGCTGTGTGTTTTGGTGTTCCTCGTCCTGTTTTGCATGAACTGTCCGGTTAAAAAAGCAGTGTTGCTATTATCTTTCACGCTAATTAATCTCCCACCATGTCAATTAGGCATCGAGGGGATCTAATGAAGGATCAAAGCAAAGATCAAAGCAGAGGTCATTACCCGTGTTTGCAAAGGTTCCACAGAGTCTGAAGAAGTTTGATTAAAAGAATCCGCCTCTCTGATCAATTCTCACTTAAGGAAACACCATTAAAGTAAGTGTAGGAAGCGGCTGCCTTTGGGATCTGCGACTCGGTTAACGTAGCTGCAGCGTCATTGAACGGCACTCTGAGCCCACCCTGAAACCGGGCCGAGACCCCCTCTGAGGCCACAGCTACTCCAGCCCAAATATGGACGCTTCAGGTTGCACGAGAGACCAACAGCCAAACAACAGGTCGGAATCCAGCCAGAGAATTGAAATGATCACAATGTTGCTTTTAGTTAATGCACAACATCCACTTCACATAGTTTAGTCAGAGCAGCGTCCCGGAGCTGCTCAATGTGAAAAGGAAAAGGCTGTAAGTAGAGATACTGAATAGTGGATTAATTTGAATCCATTCAGCTCTGTGTACAATATTAATCTGCCAAATATGATCTTGATTAGTCGCTGCATTGTTTGTTGTATAGATTGAAAAATAAAATGCTTTCCTTTCTGTAGTGACACATTTGAAATTGCCCGTCCAAAGCTGTCGGAAAGCCAATGATGTTCGGCTTTGCGAGGAAATAAAAACGGCAAATGCACAAATTTGAGGATAATCTTTAAATGTTTTGGCGAGGAAATGATAAATGATTAACCATTATAGCCGTCTCTGTCAGACGATCCTTTCAATCAAAAGGGTTTTGGCCACGCGACGCTTTGATCAGATTTTTAATGCTGGTTCGCGATGCGGAAATCCCTTTTTATGGCTTTATCATCTCTTATTTGCCTCCAACAGGAGTTAAAGTTCCACGCAATTTTCGCTTGTTGGAAGAGCTGGAAGAGGGTCAGAAAGGCGAAGGCGACGGCACAGTCAGCTGGGGCCTTGAGGATGACGAAGACATGACTCTCACACGGTGGACAGGCATGATCATTGGACCAGCAAGAGTAAGCCGAGCCCGCTGCCCGCCGCCGCCGCCGCCTCCGCCTCCGCCGCCACCCCAGCATGTGGCCGAGGTCATCGGCATTCATCACTTTCTCTCTGCTTGTTTTTCCGTGTCATTTCAGACCAATTACGAGAACAGGATATACAGTCTGAAAGTGGAATGTGGACCTAGATACCCAGAGACAGCCCCGACTGTTAGATTTGTAACAAAAATTAGCATGAATGGGATAAATAATTCCAACGGGACGGTGAGTGTCATCGCATATTTGACAGTATAATGAACGAGCGTCGCTTTGAGACGTTCGATGCTGCATTTTTCTGTTGATCACTGACTCGGCCTTCCTGTTGCCGTGACTGATTGGGTGTCTTGTGTTTCTCTGCTTTGTCCCGGCAGGTGGAGTCACGTAGCATACCCATATTAGCAAAATGGCAGAATTCTTATAGCATTAAAATTGTTCTTCAAGAGTTACGGCGTCTAATGATGTCCAAAGAAAATATGAAGCTTCCACAACCACCAGAAGGACAAACTTACAGCACTTAATCGTAATGGATTGTTTTGACCCTCTGTCTTAAACCTTACTCTTAGAAATATTGTGTAAGATCATCAAGAGGCTCACTTCTTCGCACATCAACAATATCGTCAGCAAGAGCAAGATTGGACTTTCTTATTACATAGCTCATTCAACAAAAAAAGCAAAGAAAAATGTCCCTGCAGTTAAGCACTGAATAGATAGATAAGACTACAAGACCACAGTTGTCCGCCTTTAATAAAGTTATCTGACAATGACGTTTTATGTTCATCTTGTTCCAGCTTGAGTGGGCTTGCAGGGGGGAGCATGACGCCACGCAGAGGCTTTACCAAATGACTGTTCACTGAAGCAAAGCGCAAGCTGTGTGTATGAAGGCATGTTGTGTAACTAATACCGTAGTCAAAAAGAAGCCACACTTTTTCTGTTTTGAGTTGTTAGTCAAATTGAGCAAGTTCGTTTAAATATCTCGCAAATGTTCAAGCTCAATATTGAACTGTGGCTGTAGTCTGAAGTAGTGTCACAAGGTGAGATTTTTTTTTAAATAAATATATATATATATATATATACACGCATATATATATATATATATATATCTGTATTTGACACAATACCAATATGTTTCTGTTCTGAAGCTCTTTGACATGTAACAGACGTTGAAGCCTGTTCTGTTCTGGAACCCTTGCATTTAACTTCTAGTGAAAATGGCAGGTGTATGAACTTGTGATTTTCTGGAATTAAAAGTCACTGCGGAAAAAAAATAAAGAACCCCCCCCCCCCCTTCAATGTTTTCACATTTGTTTGCCAACTCTTCTGGTTTGCCCACTCTCCCCACCAGAGGGCTGCCTTAGCCGGCGAATGCGCACCATGCCGCGACTTGCGTTACAGCGCCGGCTCCTGCAGCCTCACTGGGCCGTGTAATGGAAACCAGGGTAACGACACTACTGGGTGACATCGGACCGCTGATAGCTGAGCTGTGTCGTGGGCCGGAGTAGACTATGCCGATATCACACACTACATTTCTCATATCTGATGATCGTTTCCAAAATTGTGCATCATGTTGGTCGACAAGCAACAGTGTTTGCTTCCCGCCCGGAGAAGAAGGCCGCCTGTTGCTTTTGAACGCTTTATTATTCAAGTTTAATTAACTTAATGTGTTGAAGGGCAGTCTGCTGCAGATGGTGCAATCTCCCATGTTTAGTAGTTTTATTTAGAGTGTTGGTGTTGCATCGTTAAGCTAATGAGGCACCTTTGAATTTTAATCTTTTTGCTTTATTTATGAGGAAAATGTTCTTTTTGTTGAAACAAATCTTGTAGAGTTCACTTTGAATATCTACCACTGGAGACACGGCGACAACTTCACAAGATCCTCGTGCCACCAAACACATTACCATCAAACTCTTGTATTTCTCTTATATTGGGAATATTTCAAAGTCCTCGTGTCACATCTAAAAATGGTCTTTCACATCATGCGACCTCCTGGGGGTTTATATACCCTCCCCTTGCTGTAAAGCCCGGCGCCGGTCAGCCTCTCTTGTCTCGGAGCCGGAAAAGAGCACAAGTCTCTGGGCCAGTGTGACCCACAATGCAGTGCTGTCACCACAGAGCGTGCCTCCTGCAGAAACACGGCCTTCACATACTGCATCTGCACGTGTAATGTCAGCACAGTTGACTCGAAGTAACCCCACAGGCAGCTTCGCTTGGTATGTTTTGCTAAATCTAGAAATAATTCACTGAGTATATACGCACCGACACCAGTGATAAAGCAGCATATACGCACATATATAAGGATAGCGTGGAAAAAAGATGAAAATTCTTGACTTTAAATTACCATTTCTCAGCAAATTGTGCAGCATTAACATATCAAAAGTCCTTAACTTTCTATTTTCAAGATACATTTGCATAGGACACGCTTTGATGTGCATGCAGGCTGCATGCGCTCCCTGGTCCGACCGCTCCCCGGGTCCCAGCACCTCGGCGGCTCCGGCCCGTAGAGGGCGCTCTGCACCCGCGCACGTCCTCGCCGGAGCCGCGCCGAGGTGAAAAGGCTTCTGTTTTTAGAGGACATGACTTGTCTGAAGAGGCAGCGGCACTGGGATGCTCGCAGGCTGCGTTTGTGCTCGCTGTCATTGTTCTTTCAAAAAGTGACATGTTTTGCATTTTGCTGAAGGGGGGGTGAATGGAAGGGGGGGGGGGGGGGCTGCAGCCTGGCTGTTCACAGGCGACTGTTCAAAGGCCCGAGTCCCCATGTGTCCTCTCGGGGCTTTTGTGCTCGTGTGCGCGGATAGATAACCCAGGCCGCGGCTGCACTACGAGGCCATTAGATCTCTGCTAGCAAGACTTTATGTTTCAATTTGTGTGCGTGCCATGTGGGTGTGAGATGACTCAGTGCTCGCTGCAGAGGATGACCTCGCTCTTCCTCAGCCTGCGCAAGACGAGAGTTGACTTTCTAGATGTGACAGTGAGTATATGGGCTCGGCTTCCATCAGCAATACCCACTCCTTTGCCTGATTTGTTTATTTTTCCCCCCCCACCGCCGCCGCGCCCCCGCCGCACCCCGCCGCACCCCGCTCCTCTAGGAAGTCATGAATATGAAATCAGAAGTGGCTTGTGTTGCCGGCAGTTCACTCAGCACACTCGTCCTCGGATACAAAAGACACAGCCCCGGGTTACAAAGGCTTACTCCTTTATTCGCCACATGTTTTCCTGGAGTAGACTTCTCTGATTCTGTGCTCGCGATGACGCCACTTCTCTTTCTTGACATTCTCATTTCAATAGAAGTCGCAAATCCTTTCTTGACTATTTAACCTGCAGCCCCCATCAGGCTAATCTGAATTTCAAACTCAAACACCTGCACAAAAGCACCAAGTGAAGCCGCTCTGAAGGCTCGCTGGAGCTTATTACACTTCTATTTTGGTGTCTTTATAAGGTGCCACCCGGGCAAAAATAATATTGCTCAGGGTTTGGAGAGACTGAAGACAGAGAGCCGGGTAGCGCGGCTCAGTGATCTAAGAAGGGAAGGAATGCGGTGAGACGGACATACATCTCGTCTGCCGGCAGACTGCTGGAACCAGGCCTCTGCTCCCAGAGCCCTCACCTTTTGGCCCCTCGGGGCAAAAGGTCACGTCTTGTGTCTGTTGATACTGTAAAAAGCTTTGTCTTCTTTACGGCCGCGGAGGGGAGAATGTGTCTGTCTTCCTGAGAAAGCCCATTTGTTCCCATTCTGCAAGTCCTTGACAGCAGAGCGGTGGACTCATACAAAATGTGGGTCAGATTTTAAAAAAAACATCTGAGACGTCACCAGATACTACAAAAACGAGCTGTAGTACTACGAAGAGCACAGAATGAGAAAAATGATCAAATCACAGCGCACAAGTAATGATCTTGACCCCAGAAATACTACAGAGACGTTTCACTGAGCCCGTGAGGTTGCACAGAAAATCAAAGTAATAATCAGCTGTGCAACAGTCAGGAATCTTTGAAACAACAATAATCGTGTGATGCACTGATTTTAACAATAAATTAAAAGGAGCCCGAAATCACTCAATACTCATTTCTGTACTTTATTACAAAAAAGAAAATGAGAAACAATGCGATTGTTTTCTTAAGCTAATTACCCAGGCGGACAGGCTTTTTGGGACTTGGCAAACAGTGTGTCTGCTGAGTGTTTAAGTGCTGTATTTACAGTGAGATAAATGAATGGCCTCCTCTTTTTTTTTTTCACCGGTGAGAAAAGAGACAGATTGGAACCACATGTCTGCTGCGCTGCCGGCTCTCTGGGCTATTGACATGCACTTCGCAGAGGCATCCACGCTCAGGCACGCCGCCACTGCTGCCGCCGCCGCCGCTGCTGCTGCTGCCGCCACTGGAGAGCGACTCAGGTCTCCAGTTGAAGCAAAAGGCTTTGATTTCTGCGTCTGCTGTCAGCCGTGATGTGCGGATCAAGCTGTCCGGGGTTGTGAATTTAAGAGTCAGCATGTTGCTTGTAACTGCAGCAGCCTCGTCTCGGGTCAAAGTGACACAGAACAGGGCTTCTTACAAAATGTTGCAATGAGCAGGGAAAAAAAAAAAAAAAAAAAAGGGAGACCAAAATCGTCTGTCTGTGTACTCGCTGCATTCCAGGTTATTTATACAGAGTGAAAAAACTGTGTAGACTTCATGTCTCTACTTGGTGAGAACTATTAAATTACTGGTGGATGTTTTTAATTACTTCACATAAATGTTGGAACACAAAACTTCTCCAGTGTTTGGAGGAGGAGTGGGGGGGGGGGCGGGGGGGTCTATAATGTCTCACATGTTTAGGGAAGCACTGGCTTGCACTTAATCATGGTGGTCCCTGTGTGATTCTGGCGTTTGGAAATGTGGCTTTGTGAGAGAAAAGTGAGCATTCCTTCTGCTGGCGCGAGGGAGAGGAAATGGGTAATAAAACCAAGAGAAAAAAAAAAGGAAAAAAACCTCGGCGGCCTGCTGGAGCCAGTGATTCTGGGATCCACTTAATTGCTCTTAAATGAAAAAGATTTTTGGCTTCCCATTTGCTGTGTTTAAAGAAAGTCAAGTCAAATCCCACATGTATACCAGCCAAGCAGTGACTCCTCATCCAGCAGTATGAGCACTAATCCCCCTCCCTCAGTGGTGCCATCGGTAATATTATTATTAATATCGAGAAAGCTGCTGTTCGCAGTCAGCAAATGCCAGAGGATGCAGAAATTCAGCTCTTTTGCTCATTTAGCGAGGCCAGTGGAGTCAGCCGGGACGCAGGATATTAAAATTAGTTAGTTGATTGTTTTATCTCTGTTTTGTTTTGCTCTTCCCAGATTCGCAGTGTTGCTTTTCTTCCTGACGAACATGTCGACAAACATCCGCCTCGTGTTTTCCAATGATTAAAGGAGCAATGTGTAGGATTAAGGGGGGGCTTTATCGGCGGCGATTTAATATTCATGACGGTCGTTTCATCGCCATTGTTGTGTTTCTATTAGTGTAGAGAGAGTGACAGAGGAGGCGGGGCCAACATCTCCCTACCACTGACACTTTCATCTTTCCCCATCTTTTTCTCTTTGAAGTCGCAGCGCTCGTGGCCACTTGCTGTCCGAACACATTTTCCAATAACAGCCTGTTGGTTTTTTGGTTCGATTTTTGTTTTTGGTTTTTACTAAGAACGGATTCACGTGATTTGTTCTCAGCCAAACTGGGTGCCGCCAACTGCCGTTTTGGTAGGTGGCAGTGGCGACTTTTTCGCTAATATTGCTCTTCCCTGCTCCTTTTTTTGCTGATGTGCATCCAAATATTGCTGAGTGTGGTTCTCTTTTTTGGGGGCTAAAAATATCTGAGATGATGAATTTAAGGCAGGCTGCTAAATTTGGACTGGATAATGAAAAGAACTGCTTGTGACGAGTGCTAGAAATTGTGGAACACCAAATACGGAGATTGAAGTGAATGATTATTTCTTATGAGAATACGTAAAAACTGTCACAAAAGTCAAAGACTCAAGACAAGCAATGCCGGAAAACATGGATAAGTTAACACCCGTGAATATCATTTACGTCTGCTGATTTCTCGTAATCGTGCCTTCAAGCTAGTTGCCATGCGGTGTCTTACCACTAGATGGCACTAAATCCCACACTGCTCCTTCACACTATTCTATTTCACTTAGGACAGATACTTCAAGCATTGAGCTCTGTGATAAAAAAAAATATGTGAAGTATAGTATTAGGGTTGACCCGATACAACTGTTTCACTTCAGATACAATACAGATATTGCAGCCTTTGCGTATTGGCTGATACCAATATCAACCCAATATGATATCAGCAAAAATCATACATACTTTTATTACTTATTTTGTAGTATGGAATGTTAGAAAATGCTTGATCATGTGATATTACTTTTACTTTATCTATTATTAACCAATGGCATACATACATTTGAACCTTAAACATGCCTAAACATGGCGGAGCAGAGTCTGGAAAGGACTGCTTGTATCGAGTATATCAGAGATGTTAGATGCAGGCCGATATAATGCGATACTAGTTTTTTTTCTGATATTAGACTGATATCCGACATCAATATTGGATCGGGACACCACTAGGCCTATATAGTATCTGTGTAGTCCTGTGTACTTCAATCAAGAAACTCACTCCATATTTAATTGTTTATGCTAAATCTCACACTGAAAATACTGCGGTCTTGCTGCTGTTTATGTGTGTTCTATGAGCCTTAAGTTTCGAAGTTCTCGGCCCTTTCCACCCCTATCAGAGCAATTTTTGTTGAGCATGAGCCCCGCCTTGAATAAAACATTCCGGCGTGTCCCTCCGCTGTCGCCTTCACGGGCCGTTTCTGTTCCCGGCTCTGATGTCCGGGTGTGAAGATGCCACTCAGCGAGCCATTAAAGCCCGCGGTGCCATGCTAAGCTGTCACGTCGCGTCAGCCGTTCCTTTTGTACTCATTAATTGTTGAGAGAAGTGTGTCACATCCTGTCAGGCTGACTGCTGGTGTCCCTCTGGTCACCCCTCAGTGCCCGGTGCCCGCTGACGCCATTGTGGCAGCGACGGCCGCAGAGGAGAGGAGAGCCGGGCCGGGCAGGATGTGGGACAATGCGAGGAAGGAAGAGGAGGGAATCCCGGAGCTGTGTGCAGAAGCCCGGTCAGCCCAGTGTCTCTGAGAGCAGTCCCCTGTGACTCCTCTTCATCCTCCCCGGAGGATCGGCTCTGTCATCCTCTCACCTCTCCTTGTGAGGGGGAACCAGAATGCAGATTTCCCGCTTCGCCTCTCTTTCTTTCTGTTTTTTTCAACCCGTTTTTTACGCATACATAACCGCTCGCTGATTGGTTTATAACACTCTGTCGTCCAAAGCAAACAGCCGTGTAAGTTGTGCGTATCAGCCAGACGCGCGTTTTCTCTGCTCCCCTGCTGCGGATCGACTGAAATGATGATGTTTCACGACGTGCCGATGATGTGTTTAAGGTCTGGTCGGGCCGAGGCGCAAACACCGAAGCTACGCAGAGATCAGCACTTGTTCGGGGGCCGATTGTGTGGTTGTCAAACAGGAAGTGAAGTCAGGTGTCTGCGTGTGCTGTCCACCACAACAACAAGCTTCCTCCTAACTTGGACCTTCTCACTTAGAACTGATGTCATGGCGTTTCCTGTGGTGGCAGTGACCACGAGGACGCGCCGCAGTTTGAAACGGGACGCCTGATGTCATCGCTCGTACTCTTGACCTGTTTGGTTGTTTTTCTTTTTTTTGCAATATCACCACTAGATGTTGTGTCCAGCGGTGAAACCTTTGAAATGTGAAATATCTGCAGATTCATCAATTCTAATTACTTCAGTGTGGAAACGAGGCTAGATGGAATCCAAGGAATTGTTTTCGTTGAAAAACTGACCAATACAAATTATTTTTACACTCCTTAACACACAAAGGAGAGCATTTACAGTTCCTCAAGTGGGTCAAAAACAACTTTATAGCAAATCTTTTTTAGATAACGTTTACAAGCTTGTGATTTAATGATACAACAGATGATTTCAAGTTATTTCTTGATCTAAATGAGCGAAAACAAACATGATTTTCTCCCAAAGCGTCCACGCTGTCTCTTACCTTCATATGCATCTGCCGGCTTATAAAGCTGTGAAGCATCTGGCGCTGACTCACTCAGTGACATAAATGTTTGATTTGATTTATGGCACGACAATATGTGCACATTGTGCTATAAAATTATTTAATACATGTACATGCATGGGCAGGTTTAAGACTGAGCTCATGGATTCACTTTAGAAATAGCAGTTTACTTCCCTTCGGTCTTTTACTTGATTAAAATATGTGAGATTAAAAGTTAACTTTTCATTTTCCACCATTTGGGAAGCTTCTGCTCAGGCTGTGATGCCAAAGAGAAGATAAAATGCCCGTTATTGCGACCCTTCAAAGAGATACACACACTCCAGCAGGAAACCTTCAGTCCTTTTCATAACTGGCAGGTACGACGGTACTGCTGAGTTCGGAATATTTTGGCTGAAAGGTGTTTTGTTGATTTTTGCGCACGCTTTCAAGTTCCTTCCAGCTGTCTGGTCCATTTACCGTAATGGTCGGAATACATGCACTCTCCAAATTTTGTGTGGTCGGTTTGATGATGGCTAGCGTGACCACCTGACGGGATGTTTTTCTTGAAGCACCTCCGGGCTTTTTTAACGCAGCTAAACTCAGAATATCGCAGCTTTAGCAATTTCTTTCCTGGTTTCGCAACTGTTTCAGACTCTCACCGCCATATATCGATGAGCAAAGCTTGCGTTTATGTTATTTGTATAACAATGGCTAGCTCAGTATCAGCTGTGTGTGTGGATTGCACTGGTCCAAGTACAACCACATTACGGAGTGCTGTCAGCCATTTTATTCATCCTTAACGTGCCACTTATAACGCAAAATATGTGAGGTGTTAACAAAGCGATACATTTCACCTGCTGTTAGTTTTCATCCTTTAAACCCGCACCTCTACAGAGATGAAATATTATCCAAATGAAACATTTTATGACAGCGCCGTGTGCTCAGTGACTGTGGAGGCCCCCCGACTCTCGTGTGAAATCTAAAGCAATTACATAAGACTTTTTTTTTTTTTAA
>CAESWR010000162.1:476207-490518 GCA_903171835.1 Mullus surmuletus | reverse complement strand
AAAAAAAGTCCCATATTTTATCAGAAAAAATAATTTAGGGTATGTTGAAAGCATTAACATGAGTTTGTCCTAAATCAACTTCCTCAGATTTATAGTGGGCCCAGTACGGGGTCCAAACCCAGTGGTTTGGAACCACTGCATTACATCATATTTTAACACACTTCACCTCTATACTTCTTATCCATAAGTGTTCCGTTTTTCACATCCCGTGCACTCCCAAATCATTTTTCTTCTGCCTAAATTTGCCTTTTAAATGTTTTTGCATTTCTGTTAAACCCACGCTGTGCACAGTCTGAGCACTTGTGTGTGTGTGTGTGTGTGTGTGTTTAATAAATCTGCGTATGTTGACAGTCCAAAAAGGCTTTGGGATGTAATCGTGAAAAGAAAGAGTTGGAGGGGGGAACAAAACAAACAAATAAAATGTAATTAAATTGATATTTTTGCAATTAATTTTCACAGTCTCATGAACTCAATAACATTGATTTATGTTTTCAAGAAAGATCAAAATGTAGTCTTACTGGCAGCTGCGGAGTGATTAAGTCACACACGGTATCTTTGAGCTCTTTATACGTGAACAAATGAGAAGCATTCAAATGTACGATCAAAAGGGTAATCTTTGCCTTTACAAGACCATTTCAGCTCGACTTTTCCCTCTGCCAAAAACAGTCAAGTCGTGAGGGGAAAATAAATACAATTTGGAAAAAGTAATACCCTGCAGATTTGTGACATCAGCACAAAAGAAGCATGGCCCTTGATGCTCTCCACTTCCCATGCAGCCCACAACTGGGCCGTAGACCGAGGTTGCCTGGCGCCACAGTCATCATGTGTGTCAGTCACTTGCAGAACTCACTGTTTTCCTTAGAGGATGAGCTAAGCTCCTCCTTTAGCCCTAACGATTTATTTTAGACTCCAGCATCCAGAGACCCCCTTTCTTGAGATCCCAGTTTATCTTGGCCATGTTGTTTCAATATGAACCAATCAGCTTAGCCTCCAGTGGAATGTCCCCTGAGACTCGCCTTGGTTTCCCAATAGGCCCATTCATTTTGAGGACACAAGTTTAACATCTGGTTTGTATTAACGCTGCCTACAATAGCTCTCATCGTGGGCTCGGCAGCACACAGGGAGGGGTGGGGGTATGTATGGGGGGGGCAATCAGTCCCTACAGAAGTATTATTTGATACTGAAACATATACATGAGCAGCGAGCTACCAGTTGGGCTGAGATCGTCATCAGGTACAACTGTTGCTTTAAGGCTGTGGTTTGACATCGCAACAAATAAACTTAATTTTTTTTTATGACAATTGTAAACTTAGAAGCATTAGCTCTTAAGATCCAAAATAATGGGTGGGAAACAATTAGCCTGAGATAACAAAATCCACCATGAATCAACCTTATTTATTTATTTTTACCCATATACACACTGCATATTAATGGCTAGCAGGGTCCAACAAGGCTCTCAGGTTACATAGAATTCTATTCTTCCTTTATACTTGATTCCACACCACAATAAAGATTTTTTTTCCAGGAGTTTCTGTTTCAATTGCGAGTCTCAAGTACTTTTCAATACACCATTATGTATATTTTGTAAGTTGTGGTCTTCTTTAGAGGGCAATAGACCATGAAATGGAAGTGTATGCCCACGGGGAAGGGGGGGGTACTTTCGTAATTGACAGCCCTACTGCTTTACCCAATAACTAAATCAAGATAGACACTCCTCTCCTCTCCCGACCTCCAAATATGGTCACGTCCAGCCTAGGTGCAAAACACCAAGATGGCAACCACAACAATTCAAATAGTTCACAAACCAATGGTGGGTGAGATCACTTTTTGATCCATCGTCTGCTCACGCACAGTCACATTCCTTTGTTGGGTCATCAAGACGTTTACTTAAGCAAAAACCTGGAAGAAAAACGTCACATTTCGAGAGACATGACAACATCCCACCACACTCTTGATTGTGGAAATAACTGGGTGGCCTGGTTTTGATTGGTCATATAGAGAGAAGTGAGACCGGGCAATGTTCCAACAATCAAACTGTTGAAAAGCTTGTTGTCTTTCGCTCCCAGGAGGGCTGTCACAACTCAATATGATTGGAATTGTAGAGAAAATTGATATTGAAGTGCGAAAAAAAACCAACTTTCACAGTTGCCTGCTAGCACTTCGCAAGCTCTTAATTCGGGTCAAATGTTAGCTTCAGAGTTGCTAGCCTCATATCTTGTTTCGACTCATTATGCTAAGCTATTCAGGTATTGGGTGAATAATAATAATAATAATAATGATAATGATAGTAATAATAGGAAGAAGAAGAAGAGGTTGTTGACATCGCTGTTCTTCACTTGCTCTTCTTGTCTGCATCTTCTCACACATGTCGCTGGATGTCTTCATGTTTTTTCGACTTCCAAAAATGTGCGAAAATTAGGCTTTGTGCCGCTGCAGAACGCCGTGCGGACAAATCTCTCTGATACCCGACAAGAACACTTTAATACTCGGGTAATTAGCCTCCCTGTTCCAAGTGTATCCAGATGTACCGCAGTGGGTGGGTGGTGATGTGTGTGTGTGTGTGTGTGTGGTGGTGGTGCAGGCGGGGGGGGGTTACTGTGTCCTCAGCTAGAACACACTGAACCAGCAGGTGCACGTCTCAGGTAAGGGCTTGCGTCTGCCGATAAGGCCCAACTCTTCCCCCCGTCCTCCCCCATGTATGTCCTTCTCAGCTGGCGCCTCGCTCCTCTTTTATCATCCGCACCACCCTGGAGTGCAGCATATTGAGGCGGCTGCCAAAATTGCATGCCAAATGAAGAACGAGTAGCTGGTGAGGGGGTGGGGGGGGGCAGGCAGGCAAAGGGTGCTCTCAGTCTCTTATGTGGGTGTTATTGAAAATTTATAAAAGGGAAAAATTAATTTGAAATAACCTTCAGTTAAGTGATGCGGAGAGAAGTGTCGTCGTTGGCTGGAGTGCTCGTGGACTTTCATGCGCCCTATCGTTTCGGCATCTCATCGAAAAAACAATTGTGATTGCCACCCCCACCCCCCCCCCCAAGACGATCCCTACTACTGTCTGGCGGAGTTCCACTTAATAGAGGAATTGTAAAGTTTATGAAAGCAAATTATAAGGCAGTTCTGTATCATTTTCACTCTCCCAAACTGCTTTATTTGTATTCATAAAACAACTCAGGCATGTTGTTTATGTATTTATGCTGCCATTTGCTGCCATTGCCAGTGTGGAGCCAATTACAACGAGCCCTCCAGTCCCAAGCTGAGACTATTCCCCAGAATTTATTAATAATATCATCAAGATTCCACTCAACTCTTTGAAATCTTTGTTGTCATTTTCATCATTAATTATAAATGGACACCAAGGAACCATATCCCAGTTAATGCCACCACACCACAGCTGCATGGCGCCGTCCTGGCAAGCTCGCTGGACGAATGTTGTGGAAAAGTAAAGAAAAACCATTAATTCCAATTTTTTCATTTCTCTATGTTTTAAGATATTGAACAGTCCGGAAAAATGTTTTCATCTGGGAGCTGTGGAGAGAAATCAGACCACTGCCCTAAAAAAATATCGGTGATTGTTGGGTTGAATCCTGTTGCTAAGACACTGCCAGAGCTTTTTGATTTGAATGTTTTTCTTTAGTTCTTGTGTATTTATATGACTTTTACATGACATTAGGTACGTATGAAAATGTTTGACATCAGCTTATTTTCTGTTTCCTTTCGGATTTCTAGCCTCACATTAACCTGTCCCTGCTGCCTTGATGATCTACATCTGGCCTTCATCTGTACCGTCTTCCTATAGTAGATCAGGATAGATGTGGAGTTCCCTAACTCACGGGCGGTACCTTTTGTGTCAGACATCCCATTAAATCCTGCCAAGGCGCAGCGTAGGCCGACCCTCTGAAGCCCAAACATTTTGACCTGTGACCTCCTGGGAGAATTGGTTTACAGTGGGACTTAATGGTGCTGATAGCATGCTGAGAACCTGCCCATTTGATCCAGGAAGCCGCTCGCTCTGGGCCGTCCTGCCGCCACCGCTGGCCGGTAGATTACCATCTAAGAAATGCAAAATGAAAGATAACCGTGCACATGCTCTTTTTCGCGAGCCGTCTCCGATATCCAGCCTGAAACAGGAAGCACTCGTACGCAAAAACAAGACTCACTCGAAATTTCCCCAATTCATAGCTAAAACGTCGCCTTAATTGAGGGGCTTAGTCCCACATTCATGACCATAGTTAAGTGCGGCAGTGTCAACTTGCAATTATGGGTAAGAGACAAAGCCTCCTCTGTAATCTCGGACTTGTAAAGATGTGAAGTCACTTTTAGTGTTTTATCTGATATGTGCTCATTAAAACGCTCTGTGGCCTCTCAGTTTGGGATTAATTGGTGTGGATCCATTTCGTGGGCATGTTGTGGGTGACCATCAGAGGTGGTTTAGAAAAAAGAAAACCTCCCTAGAAGAAACAATCCTCATGTTTGGCCGAGTATTTACTGTTTAGTTTTTAATGGTGTAAAAATCTGGAGGATAGCAGTGCGCTCAAAACTTTTCTGGGTTTTTTTCCCCCCTGCTTGATTCCACTCAGGGTCCACTGAGCAGCTTTGCCAAGCGTTCCAAAACTACATCTCATCCTCACTTTACTTTTGTCTCAGTTGTCATGTTCTTGTCTCGTTATGAGAGACGATGCCACAGCTCTATGCTGCTCAGAAGCTTTGAGCAGGTGAATGGAGTGGATGGCGAGAATGAAAAATGTAAAACTTCCATGTCAGAGCGTCGGTAATGGGTAGGCGCTCCAACTTTAACCTCATTCAGTGAGTGTTTTTACGGTAGTGTTCTTTTTTTTCCTCTGGAGAACTTAGGTTTAATTATTTATCTGATGCTATAAAAAGGGGGGACATCATGATTGACGTGACATCACCTGACAGCTGCTCTGAGTGAAGTGCCCACAGTCACAGTGGGCTTCTGTCGGCTAATGTCCATACAGGACACTCAAGAGAAGAGGCATCACTGTGAATGTCTGTCTCAAACTTTTAGTCTGCAGTTAACCCGTCGAGTTGTACGAGCCAGAATAGGATGGTAGCATCCTTATCCTTCTGTTATTCTGTCCTTTTAAAAGCAGAAGGAGACGATGCCGTCTTTGTCTTATTCATTGTTTCTTAAATTCATATTCAACACATGCTGTACTTAACACCTCTACTGATCTTCAGGCAGACGTTCCTGACAGTCATTTTCTTGTGTGCCGATGTAATTCCGAGCAAAGGATTGTTCAAACAGCACCCGACCCAAAAAAATTGAAAATAAAATAATGCAAACTAGATGTTCATTCCCCTTCAAAAAAAAACCCTGTCTTGGTTTAACACATATCGCTCGGTAAGCTTAATGTAAATCAATATTCCGAGCGCCCGGGAGATAAAATGGGTGTACTTTAAAAATGTATGAGATTTGGTGTGCTTAAGAAAACGGTCAGTGCAACGTGACATGTTGCGAATTTGCAAAATTATGCAAAACCACCAGTCTGACCTTTCGAGGAAAACTGAGAGGCTGCTTATTAATGATGCAAAAGGTCAGTAAAAGTTAGGTATGAAACTCTCCCGTGGAGCAGAAACGAGGAGGAACGAGGACGGGTGGAGATTCGGCTCCATACACGGCGCACTAAAAGATTAAGTGTGAAAGTATTAAATTCATATCATGAAAACACGAATATACGTTTTTGGTCAGATTTTGCTTTAACGCACAGCTTAATCAGCAGAAACAAATCATCACAACGAGCTGCTGATGCAACAACTGATTTGCAGCGGAAGACATTTGTCATCTTGGCAGCCAAAAATGCTTTTAAAAACACGGAATAAACCGCCGCAACGTGGCATGGCGTCCCCATGATGAATGAAGGTGAGTCAATGGGAATCCATGTTATCAGCCACTGAAACAACACGCTGGGTCAGGAGGCCAGTTCTGCTTACCTCTCTTCCCCCCGCAGAGCCATTGCCTCGTCCCTGGACGCTTTCCCCCCACATAAGAGTAAGTGAGGTAGAAAACCATTGTACCAGACGAAACCAATCTGATGCAGCGGCGCTTCGCTTCACAGGCCAGCTGTCTTATTGATGGCTCAGAATAGCAAAGGCGCCAAATTGATGTCATACTCATGCAACAGGGCGCATATTATTTCAGAAACACATATTGCCTCAAGAAAAAGAGTCATTTTCACCGTATGTTGCAGCTTTTTCTGCATCGGACGGGAAATCGTTTGTTTTTGCGAACGATATAACGAAGCTAGCCACCCGCATAAGTTGTTCACCACAAGTTGTTCATAATAAATATGTAAAACGGGACTCACAGCGAACGGCGGTGCGTCGTGAGCGTGTAACCCGGCATCGCGCGTGCGCGCTCAGCCAGAAGCCCCAGCTGCCAGCTGAGCCAAGGTGAAGCCGTTTGGGGATCTGCTCACCACCAGATGACTGATGTCTGCAATTTCTGAAGCAGCAAATCTCCAGAAATGAGACATGTCATCGCCACGGTCCCCCTGGTTCTTCCTCGTTGGCTCGCCGACGCTGGTGTTTCCTGTTACTTTTCTGTGTGTGCCGATGTCCCATTGTTCCGACGGCTCAACAGTCCGAACAACATTCCTATTGAACGGAAAGCCTGCTAGTCTGAAGTCCATCATCCCAACGGCCCAGTGTTGCCAGATGGGAAATGAGAAATTATCGTACCAGAAGCTCAAAATTATCGTACTTTGATGAAAATTATCGTATGTACCCAATTTCACGTTTCTCAGTATAACAATGCCCTTTGCTACAGTATATCAATAGCACATACCGTGTATAGTATAGCTTATAATGCAGTTTTACCTTTAAATAAACTAATAACACTGTCAACACTGTAAAAAAGTGCCCCCACTTGTGTGGCGTGTTGTGATACGTTTCATGTAACGTGTTACTGTTCTACATAATGCGTCATTCATGCCTCGTTGTGCGTTGGTTGGCTGTAAAGAAGCTCGTGAGAAAATGCGCAGTGCAGGATGTATACTGTTTTTTGTGTTTGTTTATAGCCATGTATTGAAGGGGTGAAATTATCGTGCATTATGGGATTTTTGGAATTATTGATAGTACAGAGGGTGAAATTATCGTACAAATAGCATAATTGTTGTACGTTTGGCAACGCTGCAACAGCCCATTAATCTCCCAGCCGGCACACAGAACACTAATGGCGTATCCTGACCGATCGTTTTAGTGTATTATATAAAAAAAATATAGCGAAAAAAATACAATGAGTGAGTGTTTATTCTTTTATGGCAATCTTGGTTTGCACATGTGGGTTCTACTGATTATTGGTGAGCGCCCTCCATAATAATTTGTGATTTGACATGCTGGTCTGGAGCGAATAAAAGTCAAAAGAGCAATTTTTTCCCTGAGAGAGCAGGACTTTGGCCGCACGTTTACTCAGAGGAGGTTAGCATTAGCATACAAAGCAGGCGGAAACAGCAAGTGTGGTTGTAAAGGTTTCATCAAAGTCATCAACACATGCAAAGTTGCTCCGATTTGCGTAACTATGCGCCCAGACAGAAATGTTTAAATGAATTCATGGTTTTAGTGGGAGTGCAAAACTATTTGTTGGCCAACGCGCAGCGAAGTTTTGCGGGCGCCTCTCTAATCACGACGGCTTTGACAGGCTCGCTGCCGTCAGGATATGTGAAAACCTTTGCACACAAACCATGAGCAACTATGGAGCAAAAACTAAAAGCATACTTTGAAAAAGATAATAAGCTGTATATTACACGGCAGCAACAAACTTTGTTGGCAGCGGTCCAGCACATTAAAGTTAAAAAGAGTGGATGCCACAGTTGGTTTATTTTATGTTCCAGCCTTAACAAACAGTTTTTCAGCTCATAATGTCGACTTTCAGTGGAGTAACTCCACAAAATATCAAATGAAGCCATCTGAGATAAGCTCACCGGGCTGTCTGGCTTCTGAATTTGCTTGCGAGTGGTCCATATCTACAAGTGGACGTCATTACTGAAATATGCTTTTGTATGAATTATGCGTTAATGCATGGCATGAAATGCCAAGATGATTAAAGTGATATTCAGCAGCAACACCACACAACAGCTTTGATGCCGACGTTTGGTGGCGCCGAACAAAAATGTGTTTGTGTTTTTTTAAGAGAAACACCAGATCTAATGGTGCGCCATAAAGAGGCCATTTTCTGATCAAACAATGCTTTGTGAGAATGAAGCTAATAAGCTGTAAGTGTCCATTAAGAGGGTTCCACATTAAATACCTCATCCTAGGCTCTTTTACCACACATTTATTTCCCAATTAGCAGTAATCCTCTGAATGGCTGGCAGAGAGTCATGCTAGCCACTTTGAAAAATGCAACAATTAGACGCATTGTACTGAATTAGCATTGTGGAGCCCGAGGTCCCGCTCCTGTGAGGGCTTGTGTTTTATTTGTCACCTGGGAGCGCTGCTCTGAGGCCAGGTCACAGCTCCGCACAGCAGGGACTCTGCAAATCGCCTGTTGCTGCCGCCAAGGCTGACCTGCAACAGGGCGGCCATTCAGGCGTCCTGTGAGGAATGTCTCCTGCACCAGTGGGGGGGTTGAACGGAAGTTAGATGTGGTTTAAAGGGAACAGACGGATGAACCGTGTGCGGACAGTGTTTCCTTTGAAAAGCCACTCAAAGAGTCCTTTGACAGCGACCGTGTCAGCTGATTACAAGTCCTTTGACTCTTTGCTGGTGCCTAATGTGCTCAAACACTTCAACTGCTGACACGGCAATATAATATTATATAGTCTGCCCGTATTTGTGCAGTGTTACATTGATGACACATTTTAACATACAATATAAACATTAACCCTGAGTGCCTGTGAGTTTATTTGGTGGTAGGCAGAGTTAAGATCCACATGTTGGCCCATCCCTACTATGTATGATAATTAGTTGTGTACTGCATTATTTTTTTTCTATTTTCATGCTTAAATGCACATTAATAGAGCCAACCAATGTCTACAGATTCCTCCCCTGAGTCCTCTAATTGTGGTTTTATGTTAATCATGATTATGATAACACCTCACTTATACTGAGCGAAAGTCTTGTTTTTCCATTAAATATGTGTTCAGCGGAGCCCGAAAGGAGGAAAATTTTCAGATGATGAAAGCGGTCAGTCTGTAGTTCTGATGGAAAAATGGCGTGAAACACTCAGACGTGCTCGCCGCAGCCAAAAGCACCACGACTTGTGCGTCATCGGCATTACCGCGAGTGTTGCCAGTCTCAATTGTAGGGTAACATAATGAGCGTGCTCTGCCGTAATAACGAATAATTGCAATTCTAATGGCGTACCTCATACCTCCTACTGCTTTTTCTTTCTCTCTGTTGACTCCAGCTTATCAGCAACCACACGCTCAACAGAGACAATGATGTTACAAGATTATTTTCACACAAGACAGCGGGTATAGTGAGACATTGCAGATGCAGCGAGAGCCTGTGATTACATATGTGCTTCTGCAGAACTGCTCTTATTAGTCCGATCTCAGTGATTCAAGCTCAACTGACGAGATGAACACTTGAGCAAGAGTTTCCCAGTCAGTTTATACTTGCCCGAAGCGAGCCGCGCAGCCCACGACTGGAGCACAATTAGCTGCAGCAGCAGGAAGGCGATCTTAACAATGCTGTTGTTTTCCTCTTGCCATTACTGTGCAGTTTTACAACCGTCCTAAGTGCAGGTTTTCACCTCTGTTTTGCGTTTACAAGTTACACAGTCTGCGAGAGACATGAGGTAAGGAGCAAAGAAAGACAAAGGCGATTAAATATTCATTGCATTTATTATTTAGTCAGGCTGGTAGCAACGCTTGTCAACTTCAGTGAGATAAATAATTCTTTACATGTTCTACGTCACCCGGAAAACTACATGATGAACTTTGCTGCGTGTTTGCAAACACAGTCAGGTGTCAGATTTATGAATGCATCGCTGCTGCAGCAACCTGTAGCGAGCGAGGGGGGAGTGTAACGAAATGGCATGCGGAGGCCACCCGTGCCAGCCTGCGGTCGGACCTGCGAGTGTGTGTGTTGCCGGGTAGAATCGGCCCAAACAGGACACAGAGGGTTGAAAGGGCGAGGGAGGCGGTTGGCAGGAGCGCGACGCGGAGCAGTCAAGGATAGACCTCCAGTGTTTGTGGACGGAGGGAGGTCGGCCAGCTCGGGTTCTGGGGGGACTGCGGGGCTCGTGGGCTGGCTGGGGGTGGCGGTGGTGGCAGGCAGGAGGGGTTTTTTTTCTTAACTTAAAGACTGTAACTCATTGTAGCCTGACTCCACTGGCTTGGGTGGCAAAGATCGTGAAGTCCTGGACATTCATCAACCTGCCGAGGAGGGCCGACTGACTGGAGCCAGGGCCTGTTTTCTTCCCCCCTTCTTCTCCCTCTCACCATGTCAATGGGATCCAGTGCAACTGTGCCGAGGCAGCCGCCCCGAGGAGACAGACCTGGGTCAGTGCAAATAATCAGGCCTCTGACGCCTTGCCTCGTTACTGGGCAGGGGGGAAAAACCCAGATCTGAGTGTGGGGGATCCCAGAGGAAACCAGGGACAGGGGTCGTGCACTGGTTCTGTCTTTCGAAGAGGGAAAGGTCACGATGTGGCCACAGAGGGAGGGGAACACGACACGGCTGAAATATACATGGGCTCTAACATTAACGCCAGCTTTAGTCAGACCTGAGACGCAATTATTTTTTACAAGAGTGCGCATTGAGGCCGTAATAGTGTTTTTGATCTTGTTGCGTTGCTGTCACACTGACTTTTCCTGATTTCTTTTGTCTTTTGTTGCGCACGACGGCTAAAAAGCCAATTAGAAGCCCGCTTATATAGATTTCCCTCTGAGAAACGCAGCCGGGGCCGAGGTTCCTCTGATCGACTCCGGCGCCAAGCTCCCCCCGAATGCATGACATTTAAACAACTGCAACAAAATGGCTTTAATGGCACGAATAACAACGAGTTACTTTCATGACGCACTGGGTAAACTGGGCAGAGTAAAATGCCGGTGAGACGTTGTGCTCACAGTCAGAGCGATTTATCCATCATAGTGATTTTAAATGCGGGTCATCTGTTTGATACGCCGCTCTGCTTCGTAAACATTGAAGAAAATTCTTTGAACCATCTAAAGTCAATTTGTTTGTAGCTTTAAACTTGCCCACCAGTGCGTTCACTTTACCTTAATCGGTTGGATCCTTAAAGGACGGAGGATTTCAATGTCGTCCATCTGCCGTAAAGACGCAGTCAAACGGGTTGGTCTTGGTCTCAAAACCACTTTGTGAAGGTCTCGGCCTCGTCTTGGACTCAAAGACAGCTTGACTTGGTCTTGTCTCGGTCTTGGATTGAGTTGACTCAGGATTATTTTATTGATAAAAAGGGGCCAAGACAATAAACTACTTTGAACCATTGGTAGACTTTTCTCCCAAGTTTCAGCCTCTGATATGGCCCATATGGATAATAATAATACCAATAATACCAATAATACCAATAATACCAATAATAATAATAATGATAATAATGTTACTTATTTTGGTGTATAAAAACCCAGAGAAGCTTAAAGTGAGTGGAAATATGCGCCAAGAAGCATGTCAAGAAAAATACCTTTTTTCAAGTCTTTGGGGTCGTGTCTCGGTCTCGAACTCCAAAAGTCTCGGTCTATTCTCGGTCTCGGTGCCCTGTGGTCTTGGTTTGTGCGGTCTTGACTACAGCACCATTAATTACCTGTGAAACATAAAGTAGAGCCCGGCGGCGGCGGCGGCGGCGGCGGCGGTTGCACTCAGGAGCTCTGGAAATGATCACTGGTCATTTTATCACTTGTAGTTGTGACAGGGCAGCAGATATCGGGCCTTCTTGTTACAGAACGAATCCATAAGACGGATGTTCGATCTGTGGGGGTGGAACGACGAGCCAAGTTCAACTTTGTTGCCAGATGCACACTTGTGCCAGAGCTCTTGGCACGCCACCACCCCCCGTCCCCCCGCCGCATCAATAGATCGAGCAGCCTGATTAAAATAAATGAGCCGGCCATACGTTCACTTGGGGCTTAAGTTAAAGCTTAAAGTTTGTAAAGTTAAGGGTGTGATTGAGGACACTGAACGACGGGCGGATCTCCCACCGGCAGTTATTCTTCTTCTTTAGTCTGAGTCGGCCTTGATTGTTGAAAATATAGCGCCGCTCTTTAACAGGTGACACGTCAGAGCCTCGTTATCTGCCGTGGCTTTCTCATGGCGTCGGCTGCTCAGTGTCACAGAAACAAGGCCGACCTTTAATAGCGGCAGGGAGGAAACCGAGCCGAAGCATTAGTCTGAACGCGAGGGCTTCTCTCTGTAAGTCATCAGCCGCTTTTCTGACTCGGTCCTGGCGATAATGGCGCTGAGTCAGGGCCCGAGCGCCGAGCCTGGGAAAATGTAAAGGGAGGAATGTGCGGGGGAAACACTGTCTGCTCTGATGACACTCCAGAGTCTGCTCTGCGTCCTCTCCCAAAGAGCTCTATCTCCACTATGACTCATGCTTCATCTATTTACATTAGCTGAGTGATGCTGTTTTAGCGCTAATAAGTGTTTATTACGCATTTATGCCTCGTGTGACGTCTCCCGATCATGTTTGCAGACGCGACCGGTGGCGGCTCCGGCGCGGTTTCTCACCGGCTGCTGTTTTATTTCGGGCCTCGTTGACTCGTGTTGTTCCTCCTCTTTACGATCTTGTATCGTTTTGTCCGCTCCGAGCCCGCGCGGCTTGATTTAAAGCAATACCCCGACTCTGACCTGCTTCCACACTCGTGTCTCCGTTTTCAGCGGTGGATACATTTCTCTGCAAAAGTCATCAATTATTCTCATGTCGACGTCTCTCTCTTCTGCTCATTTGCCGTCTTGCCGCCGCGCCAGCTCGGCTCATTATCCCTTTGGATGTGAGTATGGAGACATTTGTTGCACCTTTTGTTAACAGCCTCGGTCCCTCGCTGCTCATCAGTTTCGTTTTGGAGTTCTCACTTCCAACTATCCTCCCTTGCCCTCTCCTCTCCTCCCCCCTCCCCTCCCCCCGCTCCCAACAACCCCTCCACACCTCCTCCCCCAGGGCCTCGTGGGGGCTCAGCAGTACAAATTTCCGTTTATACCAGTGGCTGAGGCTGACGACACCGCAGCGCTCTACCCCACAGATTGACGAGCCCTCAGATGCCGATTTACTGTACATGGCAGCCACTCTGGAGCCGCCGCACATCTGGAGTGGAGTACGCTTACTGAAAAACAGGGGCCAACCTTGGCCCAAACAAGTGTAGCAGAGCAAAACCGATGAAAGGCAAACCCCCTCCACACATCCTCAGCCCCCCTGCCCCCCCCCCCCTCCAGACAGAGCCCAGATCTCTCAAGCTTTCACAAAGACTTTGGAAGGGCTGGATTCTGTAAACAAAAACTTGAGAGAGGCATTAAGAGACATGCTGGAGCTAATGATGTGACTGTGGTGGGAATGTCTTCACTGGAGCTGCTGAAATCTCCACTTTGAAAGTGTGACTACATGTGTGCATGTGTGTGTGTGTGTCACAGTGAACACAGCTAACTCTCAGAAAATAGAAGTGAAGCTTCAGCCCCGCAGTGAATGATTGCATGTATATGTATTTTGAGGGGAAAAACTGAGGTAGAGACGTGAAACTTACATAGATTACATATGACACATTTACTTGCCTTTACATTTCCTCGGGATCCAGTTTTATTGGCTTTAACACGTGGCTAAAATTACATATATAAGAAAAACTAACATTACAGAACAGGAACGCATAAATAATTAGATGCCTTGGAGATTGGAAATGATTTCACACACTGATGTGGCATCCAGAAACAACACCCAAAAAAAAGCACTTGGCTTCCTGTTGGAACCTCATATTTTGTAATCTTGTCTTTTGCAATTCACAGCTGACATTGTTCCCCCACAAGAGGGGAAGGTTTCAAAAAGCGGCGAGCGAGCCAAGTCAGGAAAAAGACACTGTAAAATGTCAAATATCACTCGACGCGAAAGGAGAAGTCAGCAGACGTCCTCCGCTTAAACTCCCCCCCAATCCCTTTTGCAATAATAATTATTATACACTGACTTTGTGCAAGAGGTTGCACAAGCTGTGTTGATTGTTTGCTTTTATTCTCGCATGATAAAGCGCCGCCCGGCTTCCAAAATGTGCTCGACATCCTGCCCGTGGAACCCTCAGATCTGGTTGTTACTGAAGCTGAAACCGCAGCGCCGGCGTCAGGAGTCTCCTGTTCACCATATTGAAAGTGTGTTACTGCGTGTGTGTGTTTTAAGAGAGCGTCGGCACGT
>CAESWR010000162.1:408126-430327 GCA_903171835.1 Mullus surmuletus | reverse complement strand
ACTTCTGGAGATTGTTTTGGAACTTTTTCTTTAAAGAAAAAAAAACTGTTCCTTGATTCACCTGCAGGCACGTCTAGAGAAATATTTCTTGGAGGAAACATTTGATTGTAAAAGTGTTTTTTGTTGTTTAGTTTTCTACAAATTTGCCCAAAGGAGCATCAACATAAAAAGTGGACACGGTGAAGAAAGCCACATGACACATAGTATAAAGATGCATGAATGAATGAATGAATTTTGTTTCCATTATATCAAAATGTGTTGTCATTATACCAAAAGTGCAATGACATTATGTGAAATGATAGGATAATCTAAGAGAGAGCAGGTCTCGTTCTTTCTTTCTTTACTGCCATCAGTAACCATCAGAAGTGCTTCTACTGGAGCCAGTAACACAAAGAAGGCTGCTGGATAATATTCCGTCCCTTCACGCGGACAGGAGCAGATCTCCCTCTTTAAACAGTGCTGCTGGTGTTCCTTGACCCAGACGCATTAGTCACATCGACGCCACAAAGGAAGGAGCGAGCGCCATCACACCAGCCAGCCACTGATGCCGTTATTTATCAGAAGACTCAACACACGGACTGAGTTGATCGTTATGAACCCACAGCTGACAGTTTTCCAGGCCGCTGCCAAGGTCTCGGTCGGCCAGTTTACCGCAGAGATCTTTAGCTCTCGCAGGTTTGCTGCTGCATTTCATTGTCTTTCATTCATTATCCTTCATTCAGAGCAGCTGTCAATCACAGTCACCTTCCGCTTCAAGTACATTATTAACACCAAAGTCTTTGGGATTAAATTAAAACTTGAAAAAGGAGGACAAATCTTGACCTCCTTGTGAATCCTATGTGCTTGTGGTTTAGCATTAATGTGATCCTTTTTTTAAACCGATCAAAAACTCTACATTTAGATTTCTTTTTAAAAGAGCAAACAAAAGCATGGATGGAAAACAAACTGATGAAGCATAGTTTTATGACCGCTGACGGATAAAGTGAATAACACTGATTTTCTCTTCATCGTTCGTGGCACCTGTTAGTGGTTGGGCTGTATCAGGCCATTGTTTTGTCCTCAAAGTTGATGTGTTAGAAGCAAAAAAAAAAACGGGCAAGCATCAGGATTTGAGGGCCAAATTGTGATGGTTAGATAACTGGGTGAGAGCATCTCAAAAACTGCAGCTCTTAATGGGGGTTGCTGAAGAGGCTGAAGAAGTTCAAGCTGGTTCTGGTAGAAAGGTGTCAGAATACACACATACACAACAATATACAATATAAACAATATACACAGCATCCCAGTTTGTTCCATATGGGGCTGCCCCTGCGGACCCCTGTCCACCGCCGGAAGTACCAACACTGGGCATGTGAGCATCAGAACGGGACCACTAAGCAGAAATGGTTGAAGAGTGGTTTGAGGAGCACAACAAACAGGTTTGAGGTGTTGACTTGACCTCCAAATTCCCAAGATCTCAATCCAACCCAGTCTCTGGGATGTGCTGGACAAACATTTCCAATAGTTGAGGTCCCATCTCGCAGTCCGACCTCCTCGGTGGCTTTGTGGGGTCCAAAGCCCATCAAGGAAAAGCAAAAGCAAGACAAGATTGAGTATGTGGTCATCATGTTATGTGTGATTGGTGTATTTTAGTCTTCTGTGTTCACTGATACTCGATTGAAAAAGGAAAAACTCCCTCAAAGCCTTCAATATACACACATAGTTAATTCCTGCGGTGGCCAAATGTAAGATAATAGATTCTGGTGCTTCTGTTGTGGAGACAATTTTGAGAAATGTACTTTTTGGGCAATTTGTGACAGAAATGTCATCACGCGGCGTCTGAAGACGAAGCAGCAGCTCCTGTGAGACTCTGAGAGCTGCTTGCACCATCACAAACTCTTTTGGCATTCAATAACATTTGAGTAAGTCGGCAATGCTCGGCCAAATTAGAGAGATGCACTCGGAGGCACGGCGTTTTCCAGGTCACAGAGCGAGTGAGCGCACAATAACTGAAACCCACTTCAGGTTGGAGTGGGAAAACCACATTTGCAGACGGCGCTCCACCTGAGCGCGGCGACGGCGGCGGCCATTCATCATGCTGCGAGGGGCCGCAGCTGTCCCCGGGTCTCAGAGATGGAGACGTTACAATCACTCCGCCGATCTCACTCCGCCCGCATCTTTCCCTCCGTCGTCCGCCATTGTGCCAAAGACAAGAGAGTTATTTGAAAAACAGCGCTTGGCAAATTGGTTGGGGCTGGAAATATCTGATGGTTGTAAAGCGAGTTGCGCTGACTCGACTTAAAAGGCACAAAAGCTTCAGTCTATTTAATCTCCGGGTTCTCGAGCGAGCCGCCGTCCGACAGGATGCACCTCCGAAACACAAAGTGCTTTTTTTTCCTTTTTTCAGCTGACCATGTGCAGACATTAATGTTTCATAGAAGGTTCACAAACGATGTCAGGGTTGCTCTTAGATCTGCCGGCAGACAGAGAAGATGCAATGATGTATTTTGAAATTGCATTTCCAAAGACCCTGTAAAAAATATATGGAGCACACACCAAAAAAACTGTGTATTAGATCCAAAAGCTATGAAAGTACACTTATTTTGAAATGCACATCAATAATCATCATGTTCCTTTTAAATGTATTTTGTGCATTTCACCATGAAGCAACAGTATATTGCGCAAGAGCAGCAACGCATCGATCATCCGCTGTTCCGGCAACATGATGAATGTGTTGAAGTCAGTCCATGGAACATGGAAGTCTCCATGAGGAGGAGCGCCACTGAACACACCCTGCAGTCAAAACACACACACTCGCGGCTGCTAATAAAATGCTCAAAATACATTTATGCAAACTGGGAGTAGCAAAGCACAGCCGAGCGCCAAGGATGAACAAGGATGACTCTTTGGCCATTATGCTGGAAAAACAAAAGGAAGACGTCTGATAACAAACGATTCAAGGCAACACGGGGAAGAAGATTTTTCGGTGAGATCCAGATTTTTATTTGGATCCAAACTCAGACATCCCAGATGCAATGAGTTTATTTTTCCGAAATCATTGTCTGCTGTAGAATTGGGAATTACAATCTGCCTCTCCAACTAACTGGTTTCTCACAAGGATCTAATTGGTTTCCTCGTCTCCTGCGTTTTTCTGCACCGAGTTTGATGGAAATCTGTTTTGCCCGGAAACAAGCAGACTCAAAAAACAGAACCATCCTTTTCAGAGTTAGCGCCTAATTAGCCCGGCTAGTTAGCAACTGATCACAAGGATCACACATCTCACTGGATTGTATTATCTCAGTTCATCCGCCTCCTGAAGGTCGTGCTTCTCCTGGATCTTCTCATCAGATCTTCTCTGTGTCTGGTCGGGCTCCTTCCCTCAGCACTTACACAAATACATTTGCAAGTTATATTAAGGCTGCTCGTGCTGTATAATCAGAAGTCCATTATTAATGCATGAAATGTCGGTTCGAAATGCAAAAAAATCCATATATACAGTGTGTGTTTTTAATCCTAGAGAACAATGATCACAGAGGCATCGCTGGTGGCGTCAAGCAGATAACGCAGAGTAACGAGGAGGACGTCTCCGGGCTGCGCCGTGGAAATGTAATAATGATAACACTTCGAAACATTCATTCACACATGCAAACTCCACACGAATGGGAGAATATTGTGTTTTGGAGCTTATGAGTCTGCTGGTTATTTCCAAGTGGGCAGGGCCGTTTCTAGACACTTTGGGGGCCCGAGGCAAGAGGCACTGGAAGAGCACCCTAAATGTTGTTGTGTGAGTGTGTTTGTGTGTGTGGGGGGGGGGGTGCTAAGTGATCAAAGAAAGCCCTTACTTTCCATTGTCGGACCTAATGGTGGGTTCCATTTGTACTCGGAATTCCCGACTTCTGAGTTGGAATTTTCAACTAAAACGCCCCCCGAAGTTGGAATCCCTACTCAGAAAGTCGGAGAATCCCCACCTGCCCCAAGTTCCCTCACTCCTCTGATATTGAGTTTGTGTAGCACTTCTGATTAGTTTTGTTGCACTAAATCGGTTGTAAGGATAGTATTTTCTCGACATCTATACCTGGAAATGCTGTTGTAGTGTAATCTTAGTTTTTCATGAGTTATGCAGGAAATACAAGCCATGTAACCGGAACGCCGATAACTTGGGTGTGACGTCATTCCCAGCTCCGACTTCTGACTTCCGAGATAAATGGAACGCGGCTTTCCAGATCGAAGAATGGCATGCTTGTCGTTGTCGTGGGGGGGGGGGCTTTACGATCAAAGGGGAGGGCCCCCTGAGAACGGCGGGCCCTGCCTTTCCCCCCTATAGCTCCGCCCCTGATGGGGGCGCCCTTCCAGCCTCTGCAAGTGTGGATTTGTCATCTATTGGGGTCTTTTTCTTCTCTTTCTGTGCATATATCCAGCATTTTATCGGCTTTTTCTTTGTTTGTGTGTGTTTCAGTTGTATTTGCTCGTCTCCTGCGTGTCTGGATTTCACGCCATGATGCTCCCTTAGCTCCGAGCTCGCGCCTTCTTGCCGCACGATCGCCGCGTTCTGCTCTCCAGCGCGCCGGCTCCTCCGGGAATAAGCCAGGAGAAACACCTCCATCCAGCCAGGAGAGACGAGGCGCTGCTCTCTGCGCCCCCGCTGCCCCCCCCCCCCCTCCCCTCCCCCTGCCTGACCCCGCCGGCCGACCCTGAAAGCCACAATGCGGGGAGGCCCTCTGCTGCAGCTAAGATCCCGGATCAGCTCAGCGCTAGATGGCTAGATCTCAGCAAACAAAGAGCTGGGGGCCTTTCTACTGAGGTGAGTCTGAAAAGTCTGAGTCTGATGAAAAAAACAGAAAACAGCTCCGACTTTGTGCACAAATGGAAAAGGAAAAAAAAAAACGGGAGATTCAGCCGTTTCGTTCAGTTTGGATATTTTTATCTGCTGCAAGTTGCGTGAACTGGAAGGGAGCTGTTGGTGTCAAAAGTCGTGCAAACATTGCATGTACTAAAGGAATTTTTTTTCTTTTCTTATTTAAGTTGAAAATTGATTCATTTTCTTTTGTATTTTCAAGACTTGGTTGGGAAATTCACATAAATAGATCACGAAGTTTGCCTCCGCATCGGAAGTCATTTCATTTAGATTTTGGAAAGAATTATAAAGAAAAAGCTATTATTTAGTTTTTGTTTTTATTTAGTTTAAAATATATGCAGATTCATGCGCAGGAGTTTTTGCTCGCAGCCAGTTTCCAAACTTTTGCCGGCGCTCGCTGTGACGTGTGGTGTCAGAGGTGAGCCGTGGCAGCTGCTCCCGGAGAGGAATGGATTCCAAATTGAAACATTTATTAGGATACCTGGATTCTCACCTTTTACTGTTGAATTATTCAGCGCTGCTTAATGGTCTCCAGTTCTCTCCTTAGATTGCTCACTAGGCTTCCCCCTCCAACTCCCCCCACCCCCCCGCCCCCTCCCAGCAGGTCACATTTCAATGAAAACTCTTTCTTTCTCCCTCACCCTTAAGTTCCATGAGAGAGAGTAACGAAAAGATTGGTGTTGGTGTGTTTTCTGCGGCAGCCTCCACCTGCACTCTAACTGTCCTCTCCTCTCCTCTCCGTTGCAGTATCCCTCACTGCACAGTAGCACATGGATTTCAAGACTTCAAATGAAGAGGTAGGTCGGACTCGATCGGTGACAGACTATTGAATGTCCGGCCATGACGTCGCCGCGCGTCCGAGAGCGAGATGTCCTTGCTGCGCACCCACCGGCGGTGCAAAGCATCAGGCTATCTGATTGGAGGTGGTGATGTAGATGATGATAATGGAGGAGAGGAGGGGGGTGTGAGGGTCGAACCATAAAATGAGCTCAGAGATTAGGCCAATTATGTGCAGTGTGAGAGCTACATCAGGTCAAACCACTCCTCGACCGGGCTTTTGTCGGTTCCGCTGCCCTCGTTCCGTTCGTCTCGTGACTCATGCAGACAAATTGAATGAACACACACACGCACACCTGATTTCATGTCTCTCGCCGCAGCTGCAGGCGGCACGCGCTCCTCATTACGACTGACATGTGTCCGACTTTGAATCAAGTTTGTCCCGTCGCCGAGAGGCACCTCCTCGAGCAGCCGTGCTTTCTTTGAGTCTCCCGGGCGACGGCGATGCTGACATTGGTGGCTTCCCCTCCCCCCCCCCCCCCATCCCCCTTTCACCCCCCCCACCCTCCCTCTCTCTATTAGCAGTCTTGTCAGGTGAAGGTGCTTCTTTGATTCAGACCCTTTTAAGTCAAGGACGGGACAGGCATCACAATTAGCCGGGGAGGGGAAACGGTGGCAGCATGCAAATTTATGCGGATTAGCATGTTTTAAATGGATCATTGGAAACACACAAAGTCTACACATTTGCCCGTGTAATGCTGGGAAATAATCATTTCTTAGGGGAAGCGCTATTCCAGCCACTTAATTTCACAGTTTCTTCATTTGTCATCATCATCTGCCTTTCACGTAGAATAATTGAGATGATAGGAGTGTCTTTCTTCCTCACTTAAGATATACAAAGCACAGAGAGTCGGGGGCTCGCTTGTTGGGACTGTATATTGGAGCTACATATATAGAGAGTGTGTGTATGCTTTTAATAGCGGTAACAAGAAAGTAGCAATATGGTACGGATCACAAATTCTGCCACCTTGGTGACAATTTATTTTATAACCAGGTAATTAAATCGTGGCAGGTCAGTAATGCTGTTGTCCTTCTGACTGTTTGCAGACAAAGACTGGGATTTATTTGATGCAAGAAGGTAATGAGGAGCCGTTCAATATTCGACTACACTTGGCAAAAGATATTCTGACCATTCAAGAGCAAGATGTCATCTGTGTGTCTGGGGAACCTTTTTATTCCAGTGTAAGTAAGCCAGTCTGACACGTCACACACTCACACACTCATACACTCACACACTCGCACACTCGCACACTGACAGCGCGAGCACAGTCTGTATAATAAACTGAAGGTTACAGCATCAAGATGCCGTTTTAATGATGCGTTTATTTACATCCAGCAGCCACGTGTGCAGCCTCAGGTCTGGGCAGCAAAGACTTTCAATACACATTTTTATACCTGATGAAGATCAGTTTCAGCATAGGCAACATTTTTGGATAACAACATTCATATTCAACACCTTTTGGCAGCTCTGTCAGCCAGCAAATGTTTTTTATAGCCAGTTAAAAGTCATCCCATCCTCGGTGTTTCTTGCAGAAGGCCTCCAGGTCTGCATCCACAGCTCTCCTAGAGCAGCTTTGGTAACGTGTTTTAGAGACTCTGTTCATGTTCAAGTTTTTGAGTTTATTTGCATAGCGCCACTTCATAACAAACCCGCACTTTAACAAAGAGCAGGTCTAGACCACACTCTTACATTTTTATTTACCGACATTTAATGTTGCCGAGGTGCATGGGGAGTGCGTCAAGCTGACAGGTTTTGTCTGTCGTGGTGCACTGATTAGCAGTGTTCCTAATACGAACCCTTGTGGAACACCAGGGCTAACTTAACGAGCTGTCAACATCTCATTTATAGAAGGAATAAAATTTGCATCCAGATTACTGGAAACCTCTATTCTCCCACAAATCTGCCGTTCTCTCGTGAAGTCCACGACCTCTCCTTTTCCTTCCAACATTTTACTGTATAAAAATGCTGAACCCTTTGGCTCGAAATCTTGTATCCACTGAATCACACTCATTAATTAACAAAAAGTGCGAACATGTGGATATGCAAATACAACCTCGACATGTCATAAAGTCCTCGCACATGGTTTTTTTTCCCTGCCCAAGTTTCACATTTGAATAAAGCTGCTAATGTAAACACGTATTAAAAATGCAACATTGCGGTCAGTCGCAAATTCTTTGTAGTGAACAACAATAGAGCTCCAACACACAAGCAGAGACCTCCAGTATCAGAAAAAAACCAAACTTTTTCTACATCCTGGAAAGACAATACAGGAAGAGGATACAGTGATTTTATCAAGAACAAAAATAAGGAATTCAGCTGGGAGATTGGAAGGAAATAAATCACTCTGTCTCCTATAAAGAGAGAATGTTTCCTCTTTTAGTGTCTCAAATTGTTGTTTCATACTGTCAATTTGAAGGGTAATCACTTTCTCCATCATATGATATTCTCCTGAGATGAATTGTGGTACGACGGTCCGACCGCTGCACGTCAGAGAAATCCGAGGGAAGCACTGATTTGTCGGAATGCCTGTCAATCATCCCTGGCTTGTAGCGGCACTGCAGCAACGCTCACAGTGCGTCCTTTCACAGCTTTTCTTGGACGGACGTGACTAATAGCAGCGATAGTGCTCGTCTGAGTCATTTATAACACTTTGCTAATGTGGCTGAAATCAATATCACCAAAGCATCTTTCCTGAGCTTCCTCACAGCGAAGCAGAGACGCGGGATAAAATCGCCTCTGAGACGAACAACTCGACTGGGTGTCGAACAAAACCGTCAGTTTTGTAAAATGTGCTTGTTTAGGCTTGTGGAGACGCTTCCCAACGGCGTGTCAGCGTGATAACGGAGCCGGAGCCAGGAGATGATTAGCTGTGCATGAAGGCTGGAAGCAAAGCCAGGCAGCCTCCGGAGCTGCTGAAAAAGTTCAAAAATGCGCTTTTCACAGCTTATAAATCAATATGTGATATCGTGTCTGTTTAATCGGCACGCTGTCAAAACCATCAGGCGGATGATTTAGTGCGCGTCAACATCCATTCGCTTTCCTTTAGACTACAGAACTTTCACATACTACATATATTTGGTATCTTTTAAACGGATGCCATTTTTGTATCAGAACATATCAGAACAGATTATTTCTCCAAAACATGTAAACAAAACAAAAAAAAGTTAAAAGCTGCTGTTCACCGTTACTTTGGAATTTATTTTAACATTCCAACACTAATGTTTAAATCCTTTTGGTTTTTTAATGTTGCGCTGTTTCATTGATTTGCATCATTTAATTGTGATTCAGTTTCCCTCCTGACAAAAGCAGCCCCTCCCTCCCACACCGCGCCGCGCCGCGCGACGGCCCCCACAGACCGAGCTCATCTCTTCCCTCTGACTGAATCTCTTCCAGGAGAGGACTGTAACGATCCGGCGGCAGACGATTGGAGGGTTTGGCCTCAGCATCAAGGTAATTTAGATCCCCGCTGATCAGGCCGCTCCTCCCAACTCCTTTAAATTAAGTCTGAACAAGTGTTATTGATTATTTTCCTGTCAAAGTGCAAGAACACGGCTGCACTGGCGTGATCCAGTGAAAATGGAGTTGCTCTCAAGTGGCTTTGGCTTGTTTGGTGTTTTGTGCGATTTAATCAGATTTGATTTGATCTCTCAGGGCGGAGCGGAGCATAAAATCCCTGTTGTGATTTCAAAAATATCAAAGGAGCAAAAAGGTAAGTCGCCCCGTCGTCAAAGTTTTTTCCGCCAAGGCCCGTGTTCTCAAGGAAGCTGTTTTCCGTTTGCAGCCGAGCTGTCCGGGCTGCTTTTCATCGGAGACGGCATCCTTCAGGTAAAAATGCCAACATCCACAGTGACGCCCTTTTTCCCCTGGAACACGTATCGTATCTTTAATTCATGGTGCGCTCTATAATTCATGTGGCACACGGCCGGAGAACTGCGCGGAATAATTATGCATCTCTGCTGTCAAATGTCAAATTCCAGGTCTTGACATTTGTCATGAAAGAAAAGCTCACAGCGTCCACCAACACACACACTGGAGACTCGGAAATAAATGCGACTTTTTCAAACTCACACTTTTCAGCGTGGATGTTGTGTCGCGTTTGGCTCATTAATCATTTCTGCAGATAGAGCTCCGGTGATGTGATTCCGCCAGTATTATTTAGACTAACCCTGTTATTGTTGTTTCCAGATAAACGGAATAAATGTGAGGAGCTATCGCCACGAGGAAGTGGTAAGTTGTCAGCCCGTATCTCCTGTTTTCTTTTACCACAACAGCTCTTTCAGCCGCTTATCTGCCGCTCGCTTTATGATTGGTATCTTTTTGACACGTAAAAACCAGATTTTCAGTTTCATCCATTTATTAACTGTGGAAATGTGTGCGAGGAGAAGCGTCAGCTGAAGTGAAATCCCTTATCGCGACCTCCTCGTGGCAGGAAATCACCGCCGGGCCGCCGTATTTACCCCGCTTTTGTTTGATCCTCCAGGTTCAGGTGTTGAGGAACGCCGGCGAGGAGGTGACCCTGACCGTGTCGTTCCTGAAGAAGACCCCCGCCTTCCTGAAGCTGCCCCTGTGTGAGGACTGCACATGTGAGAAGCCCCCGCCCCCTTTCAAATTATGTAATCGCCATTAATGCTGCGCAAAGTAATTAAACGTGGCTATTTATAGCTGTATTATTTTCCAGGAGCCGTTGTCGTGGTGACAAAAAAAAACTCTGCAGTGCAGCTTTGAAGGAAATAAAGAAAAGCTATATATATTGTTGCTTTAATTGCTCCTCTTGACGACAAACGGAGTAAGTTTGCTCGTCGAGATGAAAAACAAAGAGGAGAGGTCAGGCCGGAGGGTTCACACGGCGAGCCGGAGCGGCGGACGCGGCTCATTGTGGTGCGATTGATGGCTCTTTCATGGGAAGGCTTCATCCCAGCCATCAGACATGAAAGCCTTTATAAAACCCTTTCATAAGCGTATATAGGCCAGGTTGGCTGGCCACGCGACCAGCCAACGGAATACAAATTGGCACCGAGCGGGAGCCCACAGCGTAGGCAACAACACACTTTTGTTGACAACTGTGATTCACTGCAGTTGGAAACCTCGAAATAGAAGGAGGTGTTGCTGAGTTTTGCGGATTTATTGGGTGTTTTAAGGCGTGTGTGTATGTGTTTGCTGCTGTAATTTCAGGCATTCCCAGTGACCAGAGTAGCGGGACCTCCTCTCCACTGTGTGACAGCGGCCTACACTTGAACTACCACCCCAACAACACGGTACTTTTGCATTCGTCTGCATGTGAAGCGGCGTGATTGAGTGCGGCCTCCCCTCCGCCACCGTGCAGCTGCGGCCAAAGAGCTGTTTCCATGCCACTCGGATAAGCAGGATGCTCTGTTTATCTTTGACGAGGGTGACTCACCTTCCTCCGGGAGCCTGCGACCGCCTCGGCCTCGCCGTGCACCTGCAGTGGCAGAGGGAGGCAGCAGGAGACTTGACATGTCTGAAAATGTGTGAGGTGGAGGGAGGGAGAGAGAGAGGGAGAGAGAGAGAGGGAGAGAGAGAGGGAGAAAAAAAGCTCCTGGTAAATTGAGTTTCGCACTTCTGCAGGACACGCTGTCCTGCTCCTCCTGGCCCACGTCCCCGGGGCTTCGCTGGGAGAAGAGATGGGTGGACCTCCGCCTCATACCGCTGCTCCACTCGCGCCTGTCGCAGCACCTCCCGGGCTCTGATGTTTGCAGGTGAGCTGCACCGCTCGACGTCCAGAGGACGTCTGCAGCGTCTGCTTCCAACCAACCGCAGGGACTGAATCTCCTGTACGACGAAAAATCACACATCCGGAGCATTGCTTCTTGTTTGTGGCATGTTTTCAGGACCATCAGAATCAGGATCAATCAGCTCTCCGATTAACATGAAGTAAAGTAACAGTAAAGCACAAATAAAATACATTAAAGTAAAAATAAAAGTTACAATCCCCCAATCTTAACAGTATAAAAAAATGAAATATAAATATAAGAATAGAAACAGAATATCGAAATAAAGCCCATTTTGAATAACAGTATATTAAATAACATGTTGAATATTAGGCCAATATTTAGGCAGGGAAGCTGCTGATTGGGTGACGGCGACCGCGGACTCAGCTGATTGTGACAGCGGAGGAGACCGAGGCGGAACAGCTGACTGACAGCGGTGAAGCCGGTGTGAACTTTAAACTCTTCCTGACTGAGATTACGCTCAGACTTTCACTTATCTGTGCGCGCATGAATGGTTTTGTGTGCGTGTGTGAATTTGAAGAAGAAAATAAATCACCGCTCTGTCAAAATACACAATAGCGCTACACAATAGGTGCACTGGGGTTGAACGACTCACGAAAGTGTGCTATTGTATTTGGAGCACACTTTTTTTTCTGTGCAAGTTTAAAATGATTTTTTCTTCTGAGAAGGAAAACCAAACTATCAGTTTTTACCGCAAAGTCACCAAAATGCTCCAAGGAATTGAAATTTGAACATCTACAAATACCGAACAGGAAGAAAACGAGATTTGCTCGTCGAAAGCCAGTGAACGGATCTCAGGCTGAGATTATTTCTGTTTTTATCTCATTGTTTTGCATATTATGAAAAGCAGGGGGTACATTAAAGGAAACATCCGCGAAGTGAGATTCAGCAGCAGCCTTCATGCCAACGAGCGACGCGACCGCGTTGCTCTTTTCTTGACAGTTAGGTTTGTTGTAGTTTGTCCTCTGGGGTTAATTTTCTGCCAACATGCCTCATAAAAGATGTGAGTTTTCAAACAGCATACAAATCTCAGATGTTGCCGTCCCCGAGGGGAGAAAGTTTTTTCAAAGACGTGCAGTCTTTTTTTTTTTAAATGTCTGTATGACATGGAATAATGGCTTATGATAATATCGCTTTGACCCTCAGAAATAGAATTCCGTTGAAAAACTAACATTTAAGTGAGTTTCCATCCTTTGTAAATTGCTTTTCATCCCCCTGTAGGATGAATGGAGAGTAATGGCTTGGTTCTGGAAAGCGGCCCACGAGTTATGACATCCTTTGAAACATTTTTACAAGAATAATTGAATGTGCTGACTGAGGATGGGGAAAGCAGACGTGCACACACACAAACACACAAACACACATACACACACACTGAGCCTTTTGTTTTTACCTTGTGTTGTTTTAGGAAAAATGCTTTCCAGGTCATAGCCATGGACGGGGTGTGCAGCGGAGTCATCCAGTTTCCCGCCGCCGAAGACTGCTTGGACTGGCTTCAGGCAATCGCGAGCAACATTTCCAATCTCACCAAGCACAACGTAAGCATAAAACGATAACGCCTGTTAGCCGCCGCCGCTGCGCGCACGCCGTCCCATCTAAACCAATAAGATGTCAGGTTGGATGTTAATGCGGCTGACTTTCAATTTGCAGATTGTCTAACGGTCCCTTTGCAAATGTCACCGCATTAAGTCGACCTGCGCTGATGTCTTTTCAGACTCGGAGTAAAATACTCACTTATTTGCAATGAGCCGGAGGTCACGATAACAGTGTTGGCGCAGCGCTGCTCTCGCTCCCGCCAGCTCGGTCCGTACGCTCAGGTTATCCACAATTCACTGTTATAAAATGACACAGAGGCCACGATGAAGTAAACATTGCTGTATGATCACGGCTGGTCTAACGGGAACCCTGCCAACGAGCTCCTCCACTCGAAACGCTGCTTTTATCAGCACGTGGCGGCTCAGGGTCCGTCCTGATTCCGATTTCTGCCTCCTTGACCCTCGGTACTCGTGAGACGTGACCTTAGAAATTGATCTCTCAAATCCTTAAATGCAGAGCGAGGATGAAGAGGGCTGGGTGAAGGAGCTCTGAGCGAGTGTATCCTTTGCAGGGGGCGTTAGAAATGAAAAGAGTTGATGTGAATATTGTGTTGTTTGATTGACAGGGAAGATGCAATAGCGGGTTGAGCTCTAATGAAGCAATAGATGGATGTGACGTTAAACGATTTAGCACCGATGCCACTTTTTTGAATGATGTTTCCCCGATCTTTCTCTGCTCGAGTCTCTTCCTCGTGGGCGGGGCTAAGACTCGAGGGGAGGAGCTGCAAACTGAGAATTGGTATGGACCGTAAATAATAGGGGCATCACAATACAACTTTTTCACTTCTGATACGATACCGAATATTGCAGCCTTGAGAATTGGCCAATACCGATATCTGATCAGCATGAATCAAACATACTTTTATGACTTATTTTGTAGCATGGAATGTTAGTAAAGGCTTGATCAAGTGATATTACTCAAACACAGAACAATAGTCAGCAACAGTAGCTATGAGAAAAACTGAGCCATTTATTATTAAACAATAGCTTGCAGAAATTTTCACCTTGAACTTAAGAATATTCTACATAGAAGTGCTGGAGCGGAGTCTGGAATGTCCTGCTTGAATCAGAGTGGTTTTAGATGCAGGCCGCTACAATCCGATACTTGTTTTTTTGCTATCGATATCGGACCGATATCAATATCGGATCGGGACAGCCCTAACCTTAAAGGGATAGTTCAGATTGTTTTATATGAAGTTGTATGAGATCCTCACCATCAGTGTCGTTCATCAGCAGTGACTTTTCCCCCACTGTGTCCCCTGAGCGGAGTTCCGGCACGGTTTCAGTGTTGCAGAAAGTAGTTCCGTCTAGTTGCTGGAGACACACAGATAAAGCGTTTTGCTCCAAAAAACAATATGCATTCAAAAGAGTAATCCATTTGCATTACGAATTCTTGGCCACAAAACATTTTGACCTAGCAATCTACCGGCACTATTTTCCCACCGTTTGTATCACCATCATCAGCTGAAGGAGGAAGGAGGCGGAAGGAACCGCTGCGGCGCGAGAGAAGACGCATCGCAGCGGTCTTCTTCCGAGCACATAAACGCAGTGAAACAGCTGATGATGGTGATACGAATGGAGGGAAAATAATACCGGGTGATTGCGAGGCCGGACTTTTTTGCAGCCAAGAATTCGTGATGCAAATGCATTACGCTTTTGAACGCATGTTGTTTTTTGGAGCAAAACGCTTTATCCATGTGACTCCAGCAACTAGATGGAACTACTTTCTGCAACACCGAAACCGGACCGGAACTCCGCTCACGGGACGCAGTGGGAGAAAAGTCACTGCTGATGAACAACACTGATGGTGAGGAGCTCATACAACTTCATGTCAAAAAATCTCAACTATCCCTCTTCAAGCCTTCTGCTGCGTCTACCTTGTGCTTAAGTTGTGTTTTTTGAAGATCCACGTCGCTTCCAGACAGTGTGTGTCCTCGTCACCGCAACGAGTGAGTGAAGAAAAAGAAAAATCTGCAATCATGGTGTGTGTATGTGTGTGTGTGTGTGTGCATGTGTGTGAGTGTGTGTGTGAGAGAGAGGGAGTGTGTGAGGTTGTCTGGGGAATAATGAAACCATGGATAATTGGAGTGTACGAAGTGAGGGACGCACGAAACATAACGTTGATGACTCACTCCCCAAACGGCCCCAACAATCGAGAGAGCGTTTCTCAGCCTTGGCATTTAACAAGGTTTGCGCTCAGACCCCGATGAATGCAGGATACACAGACGCCCGGGACTCACACCGGGAGCCGCTGATGTTCGACTCAACCGCAAACTACTGAATTTCTCCGCTTTTCTTTTACCAGTCAAACATCTGTTTGTGTTTTTAGCAGTCGATTGTTACTGTCACCTGAATTTGATGTTGTCACGCATCATTTGATGTTCCGCGTTTCATGTTTCCTCCCACGGCTGCACGAGGCTCACTGCGGCTCAGCACAATAAAGACGCTCCCCCAGTGTGAGAGGAAGCTCGCAGTCTTAAACAGTGAAGAGAGAATTAAGCGGCGCTTTCGTCTCTTTATCCAGAAGCTCATTCCCTGCATGTATTAATGTAATATGTGAGGAAATACTCAAAGGGGCACATATGGGTGTATAACAAATGGAGTACTTCATTCATCACACTGGGAAACAGGGATTCTGCAGTAGGTCAGTGAGAAATATATAAATACATTGGAAGTGAAAAGGCATCACTTTAATACTGGAAATAGAGGATGGACTCATTAATTTACAAGAAGCAGACTAAACAGACATATTTTTCACATTTTATGAAACATTTTGTATATGACCTTTAGACTTGAGATTTGTTTTTTAATTTTAGCTTCATTTTCCTGCAGTGGGAGGAAGGGCAGAGACGTCGGGATGAACAGGCTTCGGTGGTCAAAGGTCGCCTTGACCTCACCGAGCCTCTTTTTGGCTGGAACTCAAGAATCCATGTGCTGAAAATGTGTAACTCGGTAAAATCGCGGTGTTGTGACATTTTGTATCCAAAAGGCCAAAGTTCAAGTCCACCGTGTGAATCTCAATGTCCCGCAGAAACACTTATTCAACACCATGATGCAGATGCAGACGGTGTGCACCTCCGAGCTCCTGTTAAAGTCCTCGCTGCAGATAAAAACTTATATGTGAAGTGATTTTATCAGCCCACAAAATTCATAAAGTGCAATAAATTGTCGACACAGTCTGGTGTTAATAACAAAAACATATAAATCACATTTATGATGGCAAACCGGTGGAATCCTGCCAGTAAATATGATACCAAGACCTTAATAAAAAGTCAGGCTGACCTTTGGCATCGCCTCAATACAAGCGACCGGCGGTGTTTTTAGTCAAATGTCGCCCGTTCATTGGGACTGAACGTCTGAGCGGCGACAGAGGAGGAGATCTTTGTAAAACCTCCCTCGAATTTGTTTAGTCGCGCTTCTGAAGGCGTTGTTGAGTGGTGTGTGGGGACATCAAGCGCACTGCTGCTCGCACCATCGGTCCTAATGGCTCCCACTGGTCGCCCTGGCGGCGGCGGCAGCGGCGGCGGCGGCGCAGAGACGGAGGCCTGAAAGCTTCATTCTGCTCCAAATGTGCTGGTAAATCAAAACAGACCAGACACACAAATGAATCTGAATTGAGGCTCTATTTTTGTTTATTTTTCCCAAGGCTCTTTACATTAGCCATTCGTGGTGTCTGAGTTTCAGCTTTCGACTTTCAGCTTTTCTTTTTTCCAGCGTGGTCGAAAAGCATCGGTGGAGACTCGGAGAGATGCTGATTCAATTCTGTGGAAATCCACTTTAGTGGCATTTAGCTGCTCTTCTGTTACAGCAAGTGGGTGTCCTTCACTGACACCGAGCTCTGGATCGCGGCCGCTGCTCTTTAAGTTTTGCAGGTTTCTTAGTTAGTTTGTTAACTTTGGCAATAAAATGACCTACAAGGAACGGAGGCGCTTTCTAACAACGACTTGTTCGGCACTCTATTGGCATTTATTGCCTCATATAGTCAAATCAATTCAATTAACTCAAAGGTTTCCGTTGTCATTATGCAGACTGTGATGAACATGGAGGTGCTTCTTTGGAAGATGCTTAGGATGCATTAAAAAGGCAAAACACTGACAGACTTTGGAGCCATTAAAAGATATTTTGGACTGGGATTTGAATGACAGCAGCCTCTAAAGAATCACACCAATCTTTTCAGTATCAACTCTAGTTACAAATGTGAAGCACTTATCATCAAGTGCTGCCTGTCAGAATGTTTAGTTCTACAGAAGCATGAAATCTTCTCGCTGAAATAGTCGTTGTTACATAATTCAGATTCGCAGAGTTTGAAGTTTGGTTTCCACTCATCGATCAGCTGGTCCACAGCCTTGCGAATGTTACGTTGCCTCTAAAAGCAGAACAAACGGTTCAGTGTCGGCTTAAAAAAATAAAAATAAAAATAAATCAAACCTCTTTAGCTGAGAACTGAAACCCAGCATCTTCACAGCAGGCAGGGGAAGGTGGCTGACGACCAATTCCCAGCGACTAAACGGTGCTCCAGGACACACACACACACACACACACACACACACACACACACACACACTCACACACACACACACACACACCTGTACGCAGAAAGCGTGTTAACATCTGGCAAAGGGAGCACTAATGAAAATCAGCCTCCCAGCTAATTCTCATGGCCCCTTTCTGAGATAAAGAGTGGGAATGAGACAGAGAGAAGAGACATACTGGTGCAAATGGTGTGTGTTAGTGTGTGTGTGTGTTTGAGCAAACCTTAATGAGGAGGTGGCAAAGTTCTGATGGATGATCTCCCTTGCTGTAGACTCGGATGTTTTAAGTGAGTCCAGTGACGCCAATGGCGAGGTCGCCAATCGCTGGCGGTTAAATGTTCCCAAAGCCTGCTGACTGAGAACCAGGACAAACTCATGGCTGGACTCAAAGCCCAAAGTAGCACATGTTCTCCAAATCCAAACTGACCTCCTGACCTTTGTGATCAAATACCCTGAAGGACAGAAGCCCTGAAGAACATGGCCACCACATCAGAAATGCATAGAGTTTGAGTTGGAATCTTTGGCAGTGAACTCTTAGTGCAGCCGATGGCGTCGGCGGCTTGTGGAAGAGTTAGAAGCTGATGATCACCTGGAATTTGGTTTGTGGACGTTCTCAGTCGTCCAGCTCATAGTAAATCTAAAGGGTCGGCGGGAGCCACTGGACTGGAATTTCACTAGTGTTGTACTGCACCAACCGAGACCAAGACATTACCGAGACGAGAGTGTCGAGACAAAAACTGTATATATCAAAGACTAATCACAACAAAACAGAACAAAAGACCAATATCTTTTTTTTCTTCTTTCAAGTTTGCTTTTACATAAATGCAGAAGCAACATTTCTTTTCAGCAATGTATTTTTTAAGAATTTTCTTGAACATTTTGCATTTTGGTGCTTTTGACTCTTTTCAAGGCAATGCAGCAGCTGCATTCTTCTTTTCTTTGCTATCAAAGAGCTGCTCTGCTCTCGGCCGGTAAAAACCCGCCCAGTCCGACACCGAGAATAGGGCCGAGTAAAAATGCCTGTGAAGAGTGTCAAGAGGGATCTCGAGTACTACAACACTATAACTTAGCTCAGAGTCGTTTCACCTCTCGCCAGAGGGTGAAATATCTTCAATAACTCTCAAGTGATCACCAACTGCAATTCAAGTCCCTAAGCTGCAGACCTTTGACCTTTGATGTTTGCATCAACATGCCCCTTACCGTCACCTCGACTCCACGTCTCGGCACTCGCATACCAGCGGCAGCCAGTGACCAGGTCAAAGCGTCCTTGAGCAAAGACTCTCAGTGAGGTCGAGCCCCTTAAAAACCTGCCCCTTCTCCATCAGAGAAGTTGTCGTGATGGGCAGCCGCGACGTCGCCTCGCCGTGTGTAAGTGCACAGGCTGCTGCTTCAGACGTCTTCATTTTCATATTTATGGTATAGCGCGCATTAGCGGCGACTGATACCTGTTATCAGAGTCAGAATGTTTTAATTTAAAGCATGGCTGCTCTCTGGGTAGTTTGCATGCGTTTATTACCACACAGAGAATGGATTTCTTTAAATGAATTTTTTCTTCTGCTTCTCCTGGGGTCCTTGTGGAAATGACTCCATCTATCTCACTTTGTAATTTGCATACATTGAAAAAAAAAAATGGAGTCGCAGTAGTCGTGCTCCAGCGCTCCCGGTACGTGGGAACATGGATAGTGTGTGTGTGGCTCGCGGTTTATTTGTTATTTTAAGGATCGTGGCCCTGATTGCGAGTCCCGGGGGCTGCTCTGGGCGCCGGCAGTAATTGCCATCTGGTTGTTAGGACGTTTTTTAATGAGTTATTGATGTTCTTGTTCTTTTTAACAGGTGAAGAAGATTAACCGGAATTTTCCAGTTAACCAGCAGGTAAGTTGTTTCTGCGGGCTCCAGCTGCTCCGTTAGACTTATTTTAAAGATGGCTCACTCGCATTCATGTTTGTGTGTGTGTGTGTGTGTGTGTGTGTGTTGTTGTTATTTTTATTCCTGCATTCATGAAGTAGATCTAACCAGGTCAGTCAGCCACACGGAGGACACATCTCGGCAGCGATTGCAATCCCGGGAAAGCGTTTGCATCATTAAAGTCCGTCCCGGCGAGGCGTGATCAGAGGACGCGCCGGTCGCCCTCATTTAACCCCCCAACCGTCCTCTCAGCCCAGACTCTTTCTTTTAACACTTGATGATTCATTTAAGAAATTAAAGAGCGCAGAAGAGGCGGCAGCTGCTCCTACCGAGTCTTTCGCCGGCTTGTTTTGCCGTCCATCGCTGTGACTTTAATTAGCGGAGACGTTTAGATCCGCTTGATGTCAGGATTGGCGTCTCGGAACACGTTGCTTTCTCTTCATCTCCCCGTTGGTCCAACCGCTTTTTCTGATTTGGCGGCGGCGGCGCGGCGGCTGACGTGAGGACAACTCGTGGTCACAAAATAATCCGAAAGGAAGAAGGAGCAACTGTGGGAGCGGATCGATAAGCATTTGAACTCCTTGCGGAACTTTTTTCTCTCTGTATTTAAAACCCAGCAGAGGATTTTTTTTCTCTCTTCTTTGACTGCATGACGGAAATGCAGCAAAGTTGAGCAGAAAAGTTGTAACTCCATTTAGGGCTGAGCGATATATTGATATAGAAAATATATCAATATTTTTTTTAAGGAGATATGGAATGAGACCATTTCGTTTATATTGATTTTAGCGCTATATAGTAGATTGGCTATTGATTTTAACAAGCATTCAGTTGTCAAACTAAATGAAAAAAAATTGACAATATATTTTGCTTTTCTTATTATTATTTCAAAAAATGATTAGCCTATTTATTTGTTTTTTAACTGTTCATTGAAATAGCTGGTTTCAATAATCCCAATAGTGACATCATATTAAGAAAAAATATCAGGATAAACCAATTGTGACATATTAAGAAAAAATATCAGGATATACCCTATCAATATTCAGCCTAAATCTATCAGGATATAAGTTTCGGTCCACATCGTCCAGCTCTAACTCCATAAGACAAAAGCAGTTAGTGTTGTTTTGGAACCGGCCGCTCTTCACCACACCGATTCTGAGAACCACAGAGTGTGGTTGAATATTTAGCTTGTCCTTTTGAGAAGAAGAAAACATCAGCGTTGGGTCCTTGACGTTCTCTCGAGCTGCTGGATTGTTCGCCCCTTCGCTCCGATAATGATGAATCCAGCACCAGTTGTTATGGATTATTGATGTGCCGTGGCTTTTTGGAAGAAATGTGCTCAGTATAAATGCGGGCAGTGATTGATATCAGCACTGACACTGACGCTTTCTATCAAAAGTGTATTTCTATGTTGGCTTCAGCCATTTGCAATCACCGTTTCATTACCATTCAATGAAAAGCGTGAAGGCTTTCCATCAATCTCGGGGAATCACATGCACACACACACGACCAAATGACAAAAAACCCAACAAATGTTTATTTTGTCGAAACTCAGTGCTCATTTATGCGCAGCATGTCGGTGTGCACATTATGAAGGGTGGAGGGGGGTCGCAATGATGTACCGGAGGAGGGGGGGGCATGTTCATTGCATATCACTGGGCTCTTTGATCTCATCGCATTTGCACAAACCATCCACCGCTTTGAGAGCATTCGCACAAATCACGACATAGTGGGGCACCGGTGGAGGGATCCATCCAGCGTGTGTTTGCATCCTGCGACACTCTGTAACACCTGCTGCATCAGTCGTGTGATCGACTGTGACAGCTCTTTGATCTCAGTGGGTTAACCTGGGAAAATAAAGGTGAAATAAACTGCTGATTTTAACATCCTGAGACCCAACCATCCATTTTGTCCACTCTAGAGGACAGCATGAAGGAATGGGAGGAAGGAGGGAGGGAAGAAGGAAGAAAGGAAGGAAAGAAGCGAGGGAGGGAGGAAGCACGGAATGAGTGGAGAGGGAGGAAGTAGGGAGGGAAAAAGGGAGAGATGAAGGAAGGAGAGAAAGAAGTAAAGAACACTTGGAGGAAGGATCAGAGGGAGGAAGGAAGGGAGAGAGGGAGGAAAGGGAAGAAAGGAAGGAAGGAAAGAAGTAAGGGAGGGAAAAAAGAGATGAAAGAAGGGAGAGTTGGAGGAAGGATTAGAGGGAGGAAGGAGGGAAGGAAGAAAGAGAAAGGAAAGAAAGGAGTGAGGAAGGATGGAATGAGTGGAGAGGAAGGAAGGAGGGAGGGGAAAAAAGGGAGAAACGAAGGAAGAGAGGCAGGAAGGAAGAAGCAAAGAGAGAGAAGGAGGAAGGAGGGATACAAGGAAGGGAGGGAGGATTGAATAGTTACCGGGGGTCCACGTCACACTTGATGGAAGCCCCCTCTAGTGCCGGCTTTGTAACACAGAAATTAAGAACGGGAAAGTTCAAATCACGAAAACATGCTGAAACATATCCTTGCGCATTTTGTGGAGGTTATACGGTAATTGGGGATGTTTTCCAGTGGGTGAACGGCGTCGACCTGCACCTTCACACCTTCACACCTTCACTCTCTCTCCTCAGATCATCTACATGGGCTGGGCCGACGAGAAGGAGCAGGACTCCGTTCAGGACCGAATGTACTCACCAAAGTTCCTCGCGCTGAGGGGTTCCTCACTCTTCAAGTTCTCCGCTCCCCCCGTGAGTCTGCACCCTTTTTTAACCCCCCCCCCCA
>CAESWR010000162.1:390734-403041 GCA_903171835.1 Mullus surmuletus | reverse complement strand
GCTCCCCGATCATGGACGCGAGTTATATTGATCTTCACCTCTGCGGACGCTCTCATCCTGCCCTTGGAAAAAGGCGGCGATGTGGAGCAGAGAGGTCGCCATGTCTGTTCCGGAGTTCCACGTGCGGGCGATGACGTCTATCACTCGCAGGAGCAGCAAATTTATTAATTATCTTTAAAAAAGCATATCTCCCCATTGACTGTCATCCATAAAAATCTGTTTTTGGGGACCCATGTAGCGGAAACGGAAAGGCAGGACTCTATATAGGATTGATCCCCCCACTCACATCTCAACAAATCCCACCGTGTCTGGGAGATTGTCCCAACACATGATATGGAAACTAAGAGCGCAAATGTTGGATTTTTTCCGCCGCAGCAGAATCTGCCAGTGACCTCCCAGGACAGCGAGGACGTGTGCGGCTTCATGTGCGTCACCAGTCGTGCAGTGTTTGCAAATAATGCTGCAAAGTTAGCGGTTTGTGCACGTGACGCACAGAGGACGCGTCTGGGCGGCGGAGACGTGTGTCATTCTGCTGGAAAAGCGAAAGAAAAGCGAAGACTTTATCAAATATAATCATACATTTCATGCTGCTTTTAAAGCCTCCAGGGTCGTTTTGTTGTCACATGAAATCGAAAAGCGACCACACAATGAACTCATCACTGCTCCGTGTGGGGGAAATTGTATCCTTTGATTGGTATTTTAATCCATCTTACAATCAAAACAGGATTCGCAAGGTCGGAAAAATAAAACCAAGACTCTTTGTGAGGAGACCAGATGAGCCCCGGCTCCTCCAGGAAGTGACACAAATCTAATAATAAGCGCATGTGATTGACATGGCGACGTCTCCCGTGTTGTGACGAGCAGAGCAGTTGCAGAGGAGGTGACTCACATCCTGCAGCCCCCTTGGTAATGTTTCGCAAATTTCCGTCCTCATTTTGAACTCTGTCTTTTTTGACGAGCTCGGAAAAAACAACCCAAACACTGAGCCTTACGACTCTCCATCCCCCTAATTCATTTACCGCCGAGCCAGGAGTACTTACAGTACCGCAGTATCTACTTACAGTAGCGGATACATATTCATGTGGCCTGCGTGTCCAGCTGTCTGCCCGAGGAGAGAGGAGTCCGCCTGGCAACCGGCTGTCGTCATGCAGCGTTTTTTTACTCATTTCATCACTGGATGTGTCTAGTCCGCTATTTCAGGTGGAGCTTTTTTAAAGATATTTCTAAAATGGCAGGAATAAGTTTACACGTCTGGTTGATCCGCCCCATTTCTCATGAGATCAATGTTTTTTTTCCTTTTTTAATCTTGAATTATTCATGAACGAGCGACACAAGTAGGACACAAACTATATTGTGGGATGCAAAGTTGTGGTGACGTTCTCTCTGCCTTGCAGGCGGTGCTGTGGAGATACAAGTTCTCGCAACTAAAGGGGTCGTCCGACGACGGGAAGAGCAAGATTAAGTTTTTATTTCAAAATCAAGACTCCAAATCTATCGAGGCAAAGGTGGGTTTAACGCCGCTGCTGCTGCTGCTGCTGCTGCTGCATGTCAGGAAACACGAGGCCAAGACAGTCATGATGGTTTTCTTTCAGGAGCTGGAGTTCTCCAACCTCTTCGCCGTGCTTCACTGTATCCACGCTTTCTTCGCTGCCAAAGTTGCTTGTCTGGACCCGATGTTCGTGGAGAGCCAAGGCACGGCGACGCCCGCCGGGATCCCCTCGCTCGCCAGCATCTCCTGCAACTCACAGACCCCCAAACTCAAATACGCCACCTGACAGGCGCTGCCCCTCTGAGGGAGCCTGGGCGGGAGGACTCATGGGGGAGTGGGGGGGGGAATGACTGGAAAAAAAAGTACTTTGAGCAACTCCACAGAAAGACTCCTTGGACACAAAAGCTGGACGTGTGAAAATCTTTTTAAGTGGATACGTCCTTCTCTTGATCCTCCTTATTATCCACATGTGACAAAAGGGATAAAAAAAAGATGAAATGAAATCGCAGGTATTCTGCTTTTCTATGTGATTTTACGGAGAGTTCAAGCAGAACTAATTTTATCCTTTTTTTTTTTCCTTTCCTTTTTTTCCCGCCTCAGCCGGCACGTCTGCCCTCATCCTTCCCTCTTGAAGGGACTCTTATGCACACTGGATGGACTGTACGAGCAGGACGACGCTCTCCCCTCAGTGTGTGTGTGTGTGTGTGGAGCGAATTCAGTAAAATACATCCTTCGTTTAATTGAGTCCGACTAAAAGCGCGGAGGGGGGAAAAAAAGCAGCATCAATCTGATCCGACGATAAAAGTCGCGGCTGAATGCGAAAGCCTGTTGGCAGCAGATGGGTTCGATCAGCGTGTATGAATATATGGAGGCGTCCCGGCCATTTCCTCTCTGTATATTTCACCAGTAAAAGCACCAACGCGGCCGGAATATATGTCGGACGCTTGGATGGGAAGTGTTGCGAGCGGCGACACTTTGATAATCAGGGTCGCCGCCCGCGCGACCGTTAATCTGACAAAACTCTATAAACATGATTAGAAGAGTAGACGTAATGTTTATGACTTTTTTTTTTTCCTCTTCCTCCCAAAATTGATTATGTAAATAAACACTGACATTCAGATGAACTTGAAGAACGATTACTTGTAGGGATTACGGCATTTGATCATTTGATGTGCGAGTGTCGCTCATCACCTCACGCTCTCCTCACGGTTAAAGGGATAGTTCGGATTTTTTGACATAAAGTTGCATGAGCGCCTCGCCATCAGTGTCGTTCACCAGCAGTGACTTTTCCCCCACTGCGTCCCGTGAGCGGAGATCCGGCCCGGTAATGGTGTTGCTGAAAGTAGTTCCGTCTAGTTGCTGGGGTCACACGGATAAAGCGTTTTGCCCCAAAAAACAATACGCGTTCAAAAATATAATCCTTTTCCATCACAAATTCTTGGACACAAAAAGTCCAACCTCGCAATCACCCGGCACTATTTTCCCTACCTTCGTATCACTGCGCGCACCATCAACAGCTGTTTCACAGAGCTTACCACATGCTCGGAAGGAGACCGCTGCGACGCGTCTTCCTTCGCGACGCGGCGGTCTCCTTCTGTCTCCTTCCTCTTTCAGCTGATGGAAGGTGATACAAAGGGAGGGAAAATAGTACCGGGTGATTGCGAGGTCCGACTTTTTTGCAGCCGAGAATTTGTGATGCAAATGTATGACTCCTTTGAATGCATATTGTTTTTGGGAGCAAAACGCTTCATCCGTGTGACCCCAGCAACTACATGGAACTACTTTCCGCAACACCGAAACCGGGCCGGAAGTCCGTTCACGGGACACAGGGGGGGAAAAGTCACTGCTGATGAACAACACTGTTGGTGAGGAGCTCATACAACTTCATGTCAAAAAATCCAAGCTATCCCTTTAACCTCGACGGACCGATTTAGAAGGATCGATAGTGTATTTTTTGGAAAAATTGTATCTTTTGGACCTCAGCCTGTAAATAAGAATAAGAATACGGATGAAAAGTTAGAGAGAAAAAAAAACGCAGCCTCTTAAAGGTTAAAGTGTCGACCCGGCAGAGAGAGAAGACTAATTTATCAGATTGGGGAAAGAGTGCAGGTCAATTAGCACAATTAGTCTTGCTCTCACCTTCATTAACAAAGTAAAACCCAGACAGGAGAAAACTCCCGAGGTCGTAAATTGAGCGAGGTCAGACTGGAGCTGGTGCTCCGTGAGGGTCGTTACAGACACGGCGAGCGGCGGAGGGGGCGGAGGGCGGAGGGAGCGGAGGGCGGAGGGAGCGGGAGGAGCAGCGGCAGAGGGGGAGGAGCAGCTGCACGGTCTATGCAAAGAGAGTTCGAGTGATGCTTCTGTGCTTTAAGAGGATCTTGGTCGCGTACCCTTATAACACAGGATCTAGAGAGTGAGGTTGATTTTATTTTTTGCAGATGTTTTATTAACAAATATACTGTGTAATAAATTAATAAATGAGACCTTTTATAACATGGCTCGCTGTGCTCCGACTTTGATTTTGCCTTTTTATTTCAGTTTTCATGACGTGTGTGTATGATTTATTGAAAATGTTTGCAGTATTCTGTGTTTTTACGTTGTTCTGATGATCTGACTTCTCTGGCTCCACTAATAGCTCAGCAGTTTTAATGACGGGCATTTATTGACATTCTCATGTTCTTTTCATCAAAGTGTATTCAAGTTTCACTTTTAAACTACAACTAAACTACAACGTGTGCCTGTGGCAACTCATGCTATCATGTAATAATAGCCCATAATGTTAGAACTTGAATGCAATAAAAGTTCAATATTTGATAATAATGTAATAACTCACTACATTATGAACCATTGTTACATTCTGATTAGATATTGTATCCTGAGCCAGTTATTACATCATGAGCCAGTTATTACATAATATGCAGAACCACTAAGGCTCATAAAGTAATAAGTTATTTCATGCTAAGCCAGTTATTACATAATGAGTCGTTATTACATTATATTATTGGTTGCCACAGCGCCCCAAGATAACCTCTGCTGGGTCCTTCTTGAATGAGACAGAGTGGAAAATTAAAGTCCATGTTTAGTTTATTGGGAGAAAAAAAAGCATAAATTCTTCACTTCAATCTAATTGTGTCTCGATAGAGCAAAGTCGAGTGCATTTAAGTTATGCGGCATTTGTTTTGGGTGCAATCAGCTCTCTAATAATCAGTGCGCATTGAAGAATCCTGCCACATGATTGAGCCTCTTCCTCTTTAGCGAGGCGCAAGGAGCTGCGTGGCGTCCTCTGTGGCACAGCGGGGAGCTTCCCACATTCCCAGGGAAAAAAATAGCCCTGAAGATGTCATCAAAGGCATCTCAGCTTCATCTTTAAACGTGCTTTCTGCCTCATCTTATGAAACACAGTTTTTCGTTACATCAGATAAAGCGCAGCGAGTTGAGTTCAACCCAGTGAGACTCAACACAAGCATCTGGTCTCCGCATCTTTTGTCTTTTTTTTTTTTTTTCGTAAACATGTTTTCTGTCCTTTAGTTTCCACTGAGGCGTGGCGCGACTAGAAGACAACACGCCATCTCCGCGCTTAGCATCAAAACACACGTCTGTGCACCCGCGTTTTCTGTGCGTCGCCTGCAGGCGACGGTGGCGGCGTTTTGTTCGACATCAAGTATGAATCCCTGTAACAAGCAGCAGCCTGCCGCTGGTCGTCATGCTGTGCAGCCACATGTTCCAGCTCACATTACTTCGCACACCAGACAGAGACGACACAAAGTAGCAGCCGAGTCGGGGAAACAAAACAAGACAAGCTGTGCAGAGGTTCACTCGGCCTCTCAGAACTTACAGCTTTTAGAACCTACAGAGAATTAGCAGAGAATCACTCGACTCGACGCGCAGTCTCACCTCCGCCCCGAAGCTCCAACTTTATTATTTCTCTTTCAGGCAAACTTTTTCACGAATCTCGACAAACATGACTTGCTCAGCACCAAACACACTTACTGGGTGCCCGGAAACATCTATTGTCACGAAAAGCCAATTATTTCCCTCAGTAGCTGCTGCAGGCCGGAGGGCAGAGACGAAACAGAGTCGGGATGTGGCTTCATATCCACTGAACGTGTAAATAAACCTGTTAAAAGTGATGTCGAGTATGTTTTGTATCACCTCTGCTGCCCTCAAGTGGCCAAAAATAATGAAGGCTCCGTTACTTAAAGATGGGCATCTCTGATTGCTGATGCCTTATTTCCAGTTAAAACAGGATATTTGGACTGGACATAACATTGAAAAGGTTCTACTTCCTGGTTTGTAGAGTGGGCGTTTGTAGAGTGGGCGTGTCTGCAGAGAGATTCAGAGCTGCATGTTCGACACATTTGCAAACTAAAGTCAAGAGTAACATACAGGACATGGAGGAAGATGAAAGGCAGTCTTCGCAAACAATCTAAATATCATTGGTTGTAGTAGGTGCGGACGTATAGGTGCGCAAACGTTCATCATGCCTCCCTTTATTTGCTGTAAGAAAATGTTGATCTTGCTAAAGAAACCCAACATTTCGTAATTCTGTGCCAATCTGATGATCAACACTTTATAATACAGTAAGTACCAGACTACTCCATGATTGGTACCAGAATCATTCCATGGAATTACTTGGTACTTACCACACAATTATTTAGTACTTACTACGGAGTTGATTGATACTTACCTGGTACTTACTTACTGGTACTTACCATGTAATAACTTGGTACTAACAGCATCATCCCTGTACGGTACCAGCATCATCCCATATAATTGCTCAGTACTTACCACGTAATTGCTTTGTACTTACTTTTAATCTTACTATGAATCTCAACGCCAAAATAATCACAAGCTCCTCCTCAGTTTGCTCATAACAGTGAAACCACACTGAGGCACATAAAGACATTTTCCCACCGATTCTGCTGGTTATTTTCTTGGTGTTATCTGTATCCGGGCTTCAGCTCAGCAGGTTGTTGGTCACCCACCGGATAAGCCACGCCCCCCAAGCAAGGCCCCGCCTCCATCTGAGCCGCTCTGACCGCCGCCATCATTCACCAAAGGAGTATCTGGCCGTATTGAAGAAGACATGAAAGCAGTGATTGAGTCGGCGTCCTCCTTAGGGAAATTAGCGGGGTCATAAATTAGGTGGGATTTAATGTCGTAGTCTTAGGGGGCTTTGTTTTGCTTTCTTTGGTGTCGCCCCCTGCTGGCCAACAGAAACAACGCAGGTCTTTAAACACTGAATCCATTGGAGTGGAAGTTTTTGCAGCTCAGTCAGCTCCGAATGCTTCTATTTTTAACCTCTCCTGCTTTTCAACCCCCCCCCCTTCTCCTCAACTTTACAGAAGTGAAATTGCTGATTTAATAGTTAAGGTTTTGCAAAGTCTATAAGCAGCAGTATTACAGTTTAATGTCTGAGCAGATAAAATACTTCTCTAATATGCACTGTTCAAAAACTGGAGGAGATATTAAGGATAGAAGTTTGTAAAGGCACGCACGCTTGAGTTTAATGTCCGTGTGAAAACCAGCTGCCTTGTTTCTAGTCACTTGCCATAAATTTGCTTTAGGAGAGCTGTAATCACGGTTAATTCGCTCATTATAATCACCCAGCGTGTTACTAAATCTACCAGCAGCCTGAAGGAAGAGCGGCGCAGTCGGCTGCTGGATGTGCTCGGTGTTGTCCGCGCCTTGTGTTTGATTGAAATCTTTTTTCTTTTATCTTGTCGTTTTTGTGTATCCCTCCCAAAAAAATAAAAATCCTGTCACAACCTTTCAGTGGCAGATTAGCATTTATACTAGTTTCTTATTTCATATTTGCTTGCTGTGAAGACTCAGCAGTTATTTTGGACGAGACCACAAAATAAGGCAAAAAAGCTGCAGTAAAAATGATTGAAAGAGACACGGTGTGATTGTGACCTTTATTTTTGTGCCAAACATATACAGAGAAACAACACGTTTTCCTAAATGAAACTCACGCACTATGAGAAATCAACACAGGCCCGATAAAAACAGCGACAGAATCATTTTGGCTCTAAAACAAATCAACTTAATTTTCTAAGAGAGCAGGATTGGCGGCGACTTTGTCTGCGGCGGCGCCACTCCTGCGGTCAAGTGTCCTTTTCCGCGTCGAGGGGAAATCACAGCACTCCCATTAACTTTGGCGCAAGGCGTGACCTGAGAGTCGAGGCTGTAGGTCTCCCGCTTTCAACACTTAATGTGCTATCAAATTAGCAATTAGGGTTTTAGATAATGGTATATAAACCGCAGCGTGTCTGTAATTGGTCATGAGAATTTTAATGGACACTATTCAAATCAAATAGGACTTATGTTGTTATCGGTAATTACGAACCAAACTGAGATATTATTCCATTATTGCTTACTCGCAAAGCTTTCTGATGAATGTAAAAAAAAGAAAGAAGACAAAATAGATGTAACCTCTTCACACACACAAAAACACAAATATAATAATCAGCCCCGTATTCAAACAAAAATATTTCTCATTACACCAGAACAAAATGACCTCTAGCACTAATATATCTTTTATCTATTGAACAGACAGCAGTGGAGTTTTGGTGTACAGAGTTCCCAGTGTGACTTACAGTACAGCAAGAGGGTGCTACAACAAACCATATCAAACCGTATGCATAATCATATGATACCACGTATAGATCACTTTTATATCGGATAGAATTAATATCAACAACATTCAACTCAGCATTTGGAATATTTAATTATGCATTCAAAGTAAGATGAAGAGAAATTTTCATGACGGTAAAGCATGAAGAAAAAAAGAAACTGGTGTGCTGTTATTCGTTTTTACCGTGGAATGTTTCTTTTTTTATGTAGCATTTTTCTTTTCTTTTTCCTTTTTTGGTAGAAATTAGAAATATACCATCGTTTGGGTTAAATTTCATGTGCCAGACAGCTCACAAACGTCCCGAACAACGTGATGGGGGATGTTGGCACTTGAAAGCCACCACGGTTAGGGAGCGTCTGCAAACTAATTGTACTTTTGATAGGATTGACATAACAACTCCAGTCCACGATATTTAAATCCAGCCCCCCAAAAAAGGCATGGCACATTTATGTCTTGTTTGTTGTTATTTTTTCCACTTGTGGACTGCAGAATAAGGTGCTTTGTCGGACACTTCCACAGTCCACCACACAGAAGGCTTCAAAATCCGCAGCGATTCTGATTTTGCATTGCTCACCGTATAAAAACGCAGTACTGTACATTTCATTTCAGATTTGTCTCAAGGCCATCTAATTGATTAATATTCTTGAAATCCATTTTTTTAATGTTTTTTTTTTTTCTCTTCTAAAAAAAAACAAAAAAACCCAAACAACAAAACTACATTTCCAGACTCGATCACCTGGGACATCACCTCCAGTGACCAATCATCAGATGTGTGATGCAAAGTCAGGAACAACCAGGACATTTACAGTATATTCATGCACATATTCATTATTAACACCTCCCCTAACCGGTTTGCTCTAAAAAAAATTTGAAAGATCATTAAACATTTCATTTTAAACCTCTGATATGATTCATTAAACTGATATATCTGCACAAACAATGGATAAGAAACCCAGGAAAAAGAAGGAGGGGGGTGGGGTAATGTCGGATGGAGCGTTCATTCCAGCCCGGTATGCTCACATCACCTCGACATCAGCTCGTCGTTTTCAAAGCAGAAAAAAAAACCACACACACACACACAAAATGAATTCCAGCACCATGAAGAAAAGGTGCCCAGTAAAAAAGAATGATGAACGAGTCTCTGAGTGATCTTCTGCGAAAGGAAGGTACAAAATATCCGCCCAGGATAAGACACCGACCTGAGCGACGCCCCACTCTCGGCTACGTCTCAAATTCAAATGTGACCTTGTTTGCCTTTTGTCCTCTTCTGCCCCTTTAAAGAAGCGACAGGTTTTTTATTTTTGTTTGCTTGTTCGTTTTACGCTGAGCAACAGCGGCCTCTGCTGACACCAGTGGTAATTACAGGATGCTGGCAAGTTGCTGGCAACGTGTCAGTCGTTGCGATCTGATGGGGGGACATTTTATGACACAAAAGGTGGGAGAGGGGGGTCTTATCGCTGAGATCCGGACCGGCAGCTGCTGGTTGTTACAACGCTAACAGCTAGCGTTACACCGAATGCTCGGTTAGCAGCAGGTAGACCCTTTGTAACCCCGCCCACCTGCTCATTTCCTCACTTCACGTCCTCTTCTCTTTATTTTTTTTGTTTGCCGCCGCCGTGACGTCGGTGCTGAGAGTTCCAAGCCGATGCCGGGTCTCCGATCCGCTCGGCTCAATAGTGCACGATCACACACGAGTCCCGTGAAAATTACTCTGAAGCCGTTTTCACTGGAAAATATTTGCTCGTCGGGGCTTTAAATCGCCGCACACAGAGTTGGATTAAAGCTTCTAAAAAAGGTGCAATAAAACTTCTCATCTTAGCATGATCATATTTTTAACAAATATAGTAAGAACTTTTTTTTTGTACAATTTGTCGTCTGCACACACCTGCAGAGATCCTGGTATTGTGATAAAATCTCAAAACGGGTTCCTGAAACTATGTCCATGTACTATACTTTATACATCTTTTTTTTTCTTTCGATAAACAAATTAAAAAAAAAATCAACATCATACTAACATAACATTATTATCCAGTATTATCTATGACGTCTCTTTCTTTTTACAGTTTTTGCCATCAAGATTTAATGGAAATAATGCTACATTTGTACCGAAAAAGAGTAAAGAAGAGTTTCAGGAGGCGCCTCCAACAAAGGGGGCGGAGTCAGTCATTTCTCTCTGTAATACAGCAAGTATGCCTTCAGCGACTCGGGCAGAGGCAGAGCCATGATCTGGTCTCTCAACATGTTCACTTGTTTGAGGATCTCGATTTCGCCAATGTCCCTCTCCTCCTCCTCCTCCACCTCCTTGTGCTCCTCCTCGGCGTGCTCCTCCTCCTCGCTCTCCACCATCTGCGGGATCAGCTGGTTGCCCACGAAGACGTAGGTGTTGATGCGCCGCCGCCGGCAGCGCCGGCGCTTGCGCTTCTGCGGGACCCGCGGCGTCGTCCACTTGCCCTGGCTGTCCTCGCTGCTCAGGTTCCGGAGGGTGCGGCGGATGTAGATGCGGGAGAGATCCTGGAGGCTGCGCACGGCCACCGGGGCTGAGGGGGAGAGGGGGAGAGAGTCGGCCTGTTACAATAATCAATAAATCAATCAATCGCACTATAAATGACAACAAACCCGATCATTTTGCCAGCCTCAATATATCGCCATTTGCATTCGTGCTTGTTTTCCTGGTCTCACGCTACCAAACAGGCCAGATGTGAAGAGGGTTCACTCTGTGCGTCGCTCTCAGCACCTGGGCGCGTTGGTTGGATGGAGTGAACCCTCCTGTCAGTCATCCAGACTCTTTGTGTCATTGGGGGGAGGCGGGGCCGTGAGCACACAAACACAGTGAGCCTTGTGAAAAGTTCTTGACATTCCAATTACAATGTTAAATACTCATGAGAAATTATAGTTTATTGCTTTTATAAGGGTGTACTTGTATTATTATGCCATAATAACAACAGTTAAAAATGATCTCAAAATAATGATATCGTTTATTGGCAATAATTTGTGGGACAATATATCATCCAGTAATTTGTTAGCGTGACAGGCCTAAAGCTGGTCAGAGAAAACCTTTTTCAAGGGAAGGAAATAACTAATGAAGCGGCCGCTGCTCTGAGAAAGCATTGCTTTAGACCCGTCCTCACTCTGAAGAAATTGCCTACCTTGATGGAGGATACAAGCGGCCCTTTTACCTTGCTCCCCTTTACCCTTAGACAAATAACACGTTTCCACGTTTCTAATCCCTTTCAGGAGCCGGTACTTTTTTGGGGAGAGCTTGGTAGCCCCTGGATGACGCGCGAAATCATTTCAGCAGTCGCCTCACTCCGGCTGCTGTGGTCCTTGGTTGAGCGGTAGTCGCTCTTAAAAGGATGGTTCAGATTTTTTGACATGAAGTTGTATGAGATCCTCACCATTAGTGTCGTTCGTCAGCAGTGACTTTCCCCCTAATGCGTCCCTATGCCCTACGGTTAAGGTAAGGGCTACATTAAGGCAGGGGTCACCAACGAGGTGCCCGTGGGCACCAGGTAGCCCCCAAAGACCACATGAGGTGCCCGCAGGCCTGTTCTAAAATCTTATTTGATTCTGTTGCTATTCTTTTTTAAATCACTCTTGCAATTATATCGATTTGGAAATGACAATATCTTTAAAAAAATAACAAACTAAAAAACATGTTTAGGTGAATTCTGACCTATTCTAGTTCAAAGGTCAAAGCAAATTTGTTATTTCAGAAGAGGGGATCACACTGGTAGCCCTCCGTGAGAGTCAGGACTCATGAAGTAGCTCTCAGTGTCAAAAACGTTCGTGACCCCTGTATTTTGTTAGTTAAGTTAAGGGATAGGGATTAAGTTAAGGTACATTAAGGGACGTGTCTATCAGAAAAAGCAGCGGTAGCAAAATCTGACAAGGCAGAAAAATCTGGCAGAACACCGAAACTCTGCTCACGGGACGCAGTGGGGGAAAAGTCACTGCTGATGAACGACACTGATGGTGAGGATCTTATACAGCTTCATGTCAAAAAATCTGAACTATCCCTTTAAGTTGTTTTTTTTACTTTTCACGGCAATGCACGGAGGTCCGATTGTAGCTGTGAACGTGCATTTTCCGGGAAACTGCTGGTACACTCGCTCGTGCAGCCATCCAGCTCTTTCTGAATGCACACAAGAGTCAGCGTAAACGCGGCAAAATACCCCCCTACC
>CAESWR010000162.1:362355-379039 GCA_903171835.1 Mullus surmuletus | reverse complement strand
CATTTTCCTGCGATTAAGTCCAAATTGAATAATACAAAGTTCTGAAGCAATTTTCAATGCAACCTTCTTTCCTATCAGATAAACATCAAACCGCTGCTGGCAGTTTAACGTCACCGTATTTGCCGACATGCCGATGGCAAATATCTGATGTCCGGCCGACATTCCGACACACATCAATGTTTGCTGAAAATGTTTTATTTGCCCGAGTAGATTGTGATATTTTTCAAAGGTAGTCAAAACTTTTGCATTTAAGACGACGGTTTTGTTTGAAGAAGCCTGTATTTGTGCATTTTATTCATGGTATCGTCGTTTTATTCCCTAAATCTGTTCATTTGAACCCTGGAGGTGCAGGACTTACTTGACCTACATAAATAATAACACATTTTGGCTGATTAATATGGTGTTTCCACCTTATTATGCAACGACATGTGCGATGCATGCAGGTTGTAGCACGTCTTTAATGCCACACTGATTTTTCATAAAAAGCTGCCCTTTATACGAGTTTATACCCCAACATTTGACATTTCAAATGCTGTAGGTGCTCAAAGTGACACCTGATGAGGCCAATGAGCTGGCCGCCTGGTCACGTGACGCAGTTGCCACACAGACGGCGGCGCGGCAGCCAATCAGCGGCCGGGACGCTTTCTTCGCACTGCGTGTGACGACGGAGCAAAACAACAACAGTGTTTTCATGACATGTTGTCAGGCGTTATTAAGCGTGACTGCGTGTCTCGTTTCCCACCCGTGTTCGGCTCGCCAGTCCACGAACACGGACGTGTCTCGACGCCCGCAGCACATGAGCGGACAGACGCCGAGTGCGTTTATTCACGCAGCTTTTGTTCCCCCGCTTGACGGGGCGAAACGCAGCTCTTTGCGCTGCGATTAACCCCGATCTTTAGCAGCCACCGGCTAAACCGGTTCGCTGGAGCCAACTTCTGCGAGCACAAATGCACCCCCCCAAAAAAATAAATAAAAACAACAACAACAACAACAACAAAAAAGCAAAAACAAAAGGCCTCGCCCGCGCGTGACAAACTTTGCGCCGTTGGAGCGCCGACGTCACCAATTGAAGGCGTAGAAGAAGAAGGAGCAAGAAAGTGCGCGTGCTAGCTTCGTCGGCGCGACGTCGGAGCGGCGGTGACGCGGGCTAGCGGTTAGCTGTCAGGGCCCGAGTGCGCCATCATCACAACAAAGACAAAGCAGGCAGGGTGAGCTCTCCTCCTCTCTTCTCCTCCTCTCTTCTCTTCTCCTCTCAGCAGAATAAACACAAACACGACGAACAGGGTCGAGCCGCCGCCGCCGCCGCCGCCGCCAACAACGCAAAACCTCACCAACTCCGAGACAAAGGAGAGTCCGCGGGAATCAGGGGAGGAAAAACAACAACAAATACTCACAGCTCCGTGTCGCACCGAGTCGCTCCGGAAAAGACCCGGATGCACCTGGAGCGGCGTGTTGTCCGCGGTCTGCGGCGGCGGCGGCGGGGGTGGGGGGGAAAGTTTGCGGCGCCGAGGAGCGGGGGCGGCTGCGGGGCGTGAAGGGAGTCGCGACGCGCCGTTTGGTCGAAGTGGAGGAAAGAACAGCTGAGGAGAGGATGTAAACACAGGTCACGTGGTCTGCGCACGGCGAGAGAGGGACGCATTGTTGCTCACATATCCATCCATCTATTTATCTATCTATCTATCTATCTATCCTTCTATCTATCGATCCAAGCGAGTCAAAATACAATTTCATCATTTAAAGGACAAAAAAAGTTGCCAAGATGACGATGCAGCGATTAAACTTCTATTATTCTATTTCTATGTGACACCTGCCGTTCAATTCGGTTCAACTTTATTTATATTGCACACATTCTCAACAAACAGGTGTCAACAAATCTGTCAACCAACTGATATTGATCTGCAAAGTGAGCAAAAAAGCAGTTCTATGATTGTATTTCTATGGGACACCTCTCTCTCCATTCATTTCAGTTAAAATTCTACTTTACTTCTATAGCACAAATTCACAACAATTGAAAGTGATAATTGATAAATAATTGAAAAATATATTGATCTGCAAAGTGAGCAAAAAAAAGCAGCGCACTTCTATGATTGTATTTCTATGGGACACCTCTCTCTCCATTCATTTCAGTTAAAATTCACCTTTATTTCTATAGCACACATTCACAACAATTGAAATTAATAATTGATAAATAATTTAAAAAATATATTGATCTGCAAATTGAGCCCCCCCAAAAAGCTGTGCACTTTTATGTGTGTATTTATATGGGACACCTGTTTCAGTTGAATTCTACTTTATTTATATAGCACAAATTCACAACAAACTGTTCTCGCTAGGCACTTTAATAAAGAGGGGAAGAGACCAATGAACTCTTATCTATTTATCTATCTATCTATCTATCTATCTATCTATCTATCCATCTATCCATCTATCTATCTATCTTGCCAGATCTTTGCTCGGCGGTACATCAGCATTGTCCTCAGTCCCCAGATTACTCGTACAGCCACACTGTGTCACGCAGTAGTTGGATAAAAGCAGAATGTAAAACACTGAGTAACTGTCTTCTTTGGCTCCTTATGATGCGTAATGATTTTACAGTACTACTATCTGTCCTGCCCTAATTACTGAGAACTTTTCAATAATTCAATAATTCAGTGGAACACACTCATAGAGCTTGTGTTTGAGATATTTCTGCAAGCAACCCAAATGATCAGATTGGTTTATCAGATTTTCAAGAAACAATTTTGCATATAATTGTCAGAAAATACTCTTTTTCTCTATTTTAAACGGCCTGCACAAGTTTCCAGAGCTCCCCCTCAAATTAATTTAATTTACAATGTTCCACCGGGGAAAAACAAATCCTTGCATTCGAGAGGCACATGTTTTCCATAAGGACTGTGCACAAGAGAATTATGACCTCGGGCGAGAGTGAATAGATGCAGCCGGCTTCATGGGAGCATCGCAAGATTTGGCAACAAAGTGAATGATCAATTAATCTGACGTCACTCTAATTTGCAGTTTGGTGCTTTCCGGGGACAAAGTAGCGGGTGTGAAATACCATTTGGCCTCTGTCCTCTCAGACGTTCCGAGCTGAAGGCTTATCTATCTGAAATACATCAAGGGGGGAAGAAATCAGGAGTGTGATGGCCAACCCGGCTGCGAGAAGCCACTTGAGCCTTTAATAAGAGAATGCAAAATAGGAGGCATCCAGGAAAGGTTAACTCACCTTGTAACCTCGCACATTTCCCCGAAGGAAAGAGACCTAAATTTAGCAGGCAGCCGGTTTCTCGCCTCCTCCTCCTCCTCTTTGAGCGTAGGGATGGATCATCACCGGCTTTAATAAGGAAGCAGGGCCATCAGCAGACGCAAGCAGGTCCAGGCTGTCCGACTTTTGCCTGCCAGGTTGTAGTTACCTCAGAGGCACGTGTGGGTACAAGTTCAGGAAAGTTCCTCCTGACAGCTCGTCCTATTTTTAGAGGGAAGAGAGCGAAAGAGAGAAAGAGACACCCGTTTAACCTGGATTCCTGGTGAGGTGTTGGTATTGTTGAGGTTAAGCTTTACAGCATGGACTCCCACCTGCACAGAGAGGAGAGTTAAATAGCGTCATATGCAGAGGAGGAACCGAACCGTCAGATCCTTCAGGCCGAGCACATTGTAGCACATTAACACCCAAACAGCATCATTTTCAGCAGATGTTCACTTAAAGGGATAGTTCATATTTTTTGACATGAAGTTGTATGAGATCCTGTGTGAGTTCTGTCTAGTTGCTGAGGTCACACGAATAAAGCGCTGTGCTCCAAACAACAACATGCGTTCGAAGGAGTAATCCATTTGCATCACAAATTCCAAAAAATCGCCTGGTCCTATTTTCTCTCTGTTGGTATCACTGCGCACACTATCATCAGCTGGAGGAAGGAGGCGGAAGGAGACCGCTGCCCTTCCGAGCACGTAAATGCCGAAACAGCTGATGAGGGTGCGCGTCGTGATACGAATGGCGGGAAAATAGTGCCGGGTGATGGCGAGGGTGGTGTTTTTCACGGCAAAGAATTCCTGATGCAAATGCATTACTCTTTTGAATGCATGTTGTTCTTTGAAGCAAACGCTTCATCCGTGTGACCCCAGCAACTAGACGGAACTACTTTCTGCAACACTGAAACCGGGCCAGAATCCTCTCACAGGAAACAGGAGGAAAGTCACTGCTGATGAACGACACTGATGGGGAGGATCTCGTACAACTTCATGTCAACAAACCTGAACTATCCCTTTAAGGTCAATCGTTTACCCTCCAAATTCGATCACAGCTGCTTGAACGACTCTCTCCTTGAATGAAAGCGTGGCCGACTTTGCTGTGTGGGATCATTAGCAGCCTCGAGTAATAAATCAAAACAAGTTCGGCACCTCCGCTCCCAAGGACGGATGCTCGCCGGCTTCACGCAGCCTCACACAAACGCTGCCGTGAGTTATGGTCCACAGGTGGTCCATATCGGGTCGCCAGAGGATCGAAGTCAAAACGGTTAAAGCATGATTTGCGGCCCCACTGGGACCCCCAATACATTTATTAGGATAGCTTTGGTGAAGCTATAAAGCGGACGTCTGACAGTTTCTTCATTCAGGTCGACAGGTTAGCCAGCAAACATTATTTTAACCTAAACTTTGATTAAACCTTATTTTGACGTAATTTCTTGTAACTTTACATTTTTATTTAACTGTTCAGATATATTTGGGTACATTTCTGATACAGAAGAAAGTTGTGTAAACTCATGTTTCTTAAGCTCATGCAACTGAGAGGCAGCTCTGACGACGCGCAGTGTGTAACCTGTGGCCTTAAGCGCCCCGCGGGGTCGTAAAGTTAGGACACGACCCCGGGGGTCCTCAGGAGGGGGCTGTTTGGCTGCCACATCCTCAGATGGCCCGTTGAAACAATCTTGTACTCTGGCCCAGGCAACCCGCCCCCCCCACCACCCCCCCCACCCCCTCTCCCTCTCCTGTAACACTAAAACCTGCTCAGCTTCGGAGGGGTTAAGTCGGGACGCACCTCAAGAATGTGCATGTGGCATTCAGCCAATTTATACGTCTATAACACCAAGCAACACACACACACACACACTCACACACACTGAGGAGGATGTTTGTGGTAATACGCGTGCAGCACTATAGGCTTAACTTTGGTTTCATCTTGGTTCCATGTATGATTTTGTCTTAGTGGCGCAATGGTGACATATATTCGACTCACAAGTGTTTGTCACTAAAGACATCAAAGGTCCAGAGACTTGAATTTGTCCTCGCGCTGGAAATACATTTTTGAAATGCCAGTGCTGCAGAGTTTAACTTGATTCGTCTACACCACGGTAATTATTGTATTTCAGGCGGCAGCAGCATCTGATTCCTAAAGTGACAGATCAAAGAATGCAAAATGCTGCCTGGAAAAATCTTTGTACGTTCTTTGTTCAGAAGTCTTTTTTTAACAGTTGGTGATTTCAAGGTTTAATCCGGAGCTTGATCTTTAATGAAGAAGCCGAGTTGTACTTGGAGCCTCATTTCATGGTTTCTGCGGTGACTTATGCATGAAACAAGTAACAAAGTTAACAAATCTAAAATCAGATCTGTTCCTCTTGATATTCCAATAAAGTTGAATAGGCTCTTTTAGTAGAAGATACTTTCATCTGCCGGGAAAATTGAGGAGGCACAATTGACCAGTTAAATTATTGGGCCATTTGCGGTCGTTCGAGTTAGTCAGCAGGCATTACCACAACCCAGCCCGGACCACTGAAATAGAAGAAGACTGGCACGAACGCTGAATGTTGACCATTTCAAAGAGGACCTGCTACCCTCAATACTCCAGAAAACCAGTGCCTGTATACCAGTTATTCTTGCCATTGAAATGCTGCTGTACAAAGTGTTCAGCCCCAGCTGTCAACTGGTCTAAGACTTGCCAAGATGTGACTAAAATAAGCTTGCTTGTGTTTTTTGCAGTGCCCTCCACTGGTCACGGGATGCACTTTTTTTTGTACAAGTGCACCTAGACCTCCTGGGTCTGTGTGCAAAACCTGAAGTCGACATATCAGAGTGCTGCTGAGATGCACCTGTGCTGCTTTCCTGAAGATTTGCCGGCGTTTGACCACTGGGTGGCATCACAGTAAGCAACAACTAACACACACTGGTAGCTAAAGTAACTCGGAGGCCCGAACATTACGAATATCTAATGCCAACTTAATCAGTCTGGCTGCCATATTGGACAGCAGCAAGATATCGCAGACAAAACCACCAAAACATGAGGTGGTGGGATATCGTGAGTATTCCACCATCCCCCCCAAAACACACACACACACACGTCAGAGCACCAAAAGCTGTTTGCCAAAATCACCGAAATGTCCGACTACATCTGGCGGTATTTTGCGGCGAGCTTTTGCTTCTGACCCACCATCCTCCAATATGCAGTGGGAGATGGTGTTTATCTGTGTTCCCATGGTAACGGTGAGTCACATAGCAGCTATTTCATCCACTTTCTGCTCTCACGTCCAATTTCACGCCGCAGACTTTGATGGATATGTAAGGGAGGGTCAAAGTTCATGAAGCGATATTATGATGCAGTGTTTACTCTGCCTTTATTTTAGAGTGTGTGTGTGCGTGTGTGTGTGTGGGGGGGGGGGGTGAAACTTTCAAGTATTTTTTGTTTTATTTTTTCAAAATTACTAATAATTAACACACCACACCAAATGATTGTTACATACACTAAAATATAATTCTAATTTACATGCAGATGTGTTATTTGGGAAACACTGTGATGAAGACAAACGTCCTCCTGACGTGTTACAAACTACAAACTGTGACTGACCGACTCCTTGTGAACGCAGCCTCGCTCGGCACAAATCCAGCGGAAAATGATTGACGTGATGCGCGATCACCTTTGACCATCTCACTCGTAACTTGTTCAGATTGATTTTTGTCTATTTCTAGTTGATGCGCCGCCCCCTGCTGGGCTGCTCCTCCCCACCACCTCGCTCACAATTATCTCTACTTTTTAAATGTCATCTTTGCTGTTCAAACTTAAATAACAGATCTTGTTTTTCTCGAACACTATAAATGTTTATGTGACAGGGTTTTCAGACATATTATCCAAATGTTAAAATGCAGATATTGCATTGGACGGGCAGGTGTAAAGGCCATTTAGTGACTATTAGTGCGTGTTATATATAAAATTGCATGCATTGTAACTTGTGACCACTCCCTGTGCTTTGAAGTGTGATGGCCACTTCTGCCCACCGGGTGGTGCTAATGCCTCAGGAAAGGCGCCTTCCACCACGCTGCTGGGGGGCTGGTGGGGGTTGGGGGGGGGTTACTGGGGTCTATAGTCTTGAGGAAAAGCAGACAACCATTTGAAAAGTTTATTTCTACCATACACAAACTGTACAACACAGCGCATATCTGTTTATTATGAAATAGTAAAAGTAATAGGAAGTTTCAATTTACAAACTACCTCAACTGAAAAAGCATTACATTTTAATGTAAAAGAAAAGAAAATACAATACAATTTCATATCATACTAATATCGGTCCACAAAAAAAAGAACAAAAGAAAAGAGCATCTCACATTACAAAACATCAAATACTAACAGGGAAAAATAAATATTATTCACAAAACTTCCTGAGCAAACAATGTGTGGAGTAGGAATTAAATAGAATAAATTATAAATAAAAGATTAGGTTTAAAGAACATGATTCGATTCTAAAGATTAAAATAATTTAAGACTTGTATTTGGATAAAATAGGGTCACACTTATGTAATTTGGCTCTTCTGCTGTTACATTTTTTTTGTTTTATCTTCAAAATATCCGACGCTACATGTCTTTGACTTCGGTTGGTGGGGATGGAGAATGTATTGCTCACATGGATTAGTGTGTTATTGTTGGTTTGTGTGTGTGGGTGTTTGTTTTCTTTTGTTTTTTGGGGAGGGGGACGTGAGACGTGTAGAGTGGTGTGACTACATCGTCCCGTTTCACTATTGGTTGTTTTTTTTGTTGTTGTTGTTGAAGTCAAGGGCAGTGTGGTGAACTAAAAATAGATTAAAAAAAACAAAACACAAAATAACAGGTATACAAAAGTGCAATCGATGCAAACAAACAACTGATTAGCCAACAACTATCATTTGTCTATGTTTCCTTTTCTTTTTTTTTTCTTCTTTTTTTGTTGTTTCCTTTTTTTTTAATTGAATGATTGAAACTGAAATGCAGGATGTCATGGTGGTCCGCTTGTTTTTTTTCTTTGTTTGTTTGTTTGTTTTCTTAAATAGCTACTATTCAAATCTGCCCCAAGCGTGTTCAGACTGTGAGACTGGTTGAAACGTTAAGGCTTGTAAGCAGTTTTAAGATAAAACAGGAGTCAGTGTTGTTTCAATTCACTCCGTCCTTTTTTTTATTTATTTATTTTTTGTCTACCTTTTTTTTTACTTACCGTAAAAGGTAAAATAAACACCAGACTTTTTCAGCCTCAGTCTTGATACTTCAAAACCTGACTCTGAGATTACAGCTACTGAGACAATGGTATTTGAAACAGTCATCAGGAACATTTCCTCCTATGAAAATAATTGTACTGTATAATAAATTAGACACCATCCACATAATACTGTCCTACCACAAGACATAGTACTCGTATATTTTTATGGATTCGTATACATTTAGGCACATACTATATGCACACTCCAAAGTGTGTGCACAGAAGGCAGTTCAATAACTATATTTTTTTTCCCAAAGAAAGAAAGAAAGGAAGAAAGACAAAGTGGATTTTTTGTTGATTTTCGTCAAAGTCTTCTTGTGGCAAAGCAGATTCTGACATTCGGCTGCAGCTCCGCGGTGATTTTTGCTCAGTGTCAAACTCCTGGTTGCATCCAGCTGTCGTCGTCGGTTCACAGAGATAAGATACAGTACAGTTGCATTGCATTTTCCTTTTTTTCCTTTGATCTCTGCCTTCACTTTGTCTCGCCATACATTCAGTTTCCAATAAAGAACAGAAAGCAAAAGCAATGCGTAAAAATATTGATGCTTAGTTTTGGTAGATTTTTTTAACTTACTATTATTATTTCAAGGGAGATTCCAACTTATAATGTCTAATAATATACGCTTTTCAACACTAGATGGCGAAAGTATGCCATGAAACTGGAATGTGCTTCTATGTAATTTACAATGTGCAGAAAATCAAACAAGATTTCTCGTTTTTTTAAATCATTAAGCATTTACAATCCTAGAAATAAATAAAACTCGATGAAATAAATACACAGATGAACAAATATAATAATAAATATCAGTAATATAAGAATGACATGAACACGTACGGATTAAAATCAAGCAAACCAATACAAAATAATTAAGTGCAAGAGGAGTAGAAATCTCACCAGGATAAACATATCAAGTGAATGCAGAAACAGTAAAAGCATTACAAATCTGGCTGGTTATTTTTCTCAGTGCAGTGTATTTACCGGGAAATGCCGAACACATTTCCAAAATCCTCGTCTTATACATGCAGCCAAGCCAGGACTCTTCAGTAAAATAGAGCTATCTAGTGCCATTATCCCAAGTCAAAGAAACCTCTTGGTAGCTCTACAGCTTAAACATGGATGCCCTTAATAGCCTGTTTGATATTATCCAAGAGGGCCTTGCACTCTGGAGAGTATTCGTGCTCCGAGTTGTTGTACATATCAGTTAATGTGTTCACATAGGCTTCAAAATTATGCTCACTGATGGGTCCCTGCAACGAAAACATGTTTGACTGTTAGTGAACACAGCACGGTGGGGTGAAAAAGATTGGAAAATAAAAGGAAAGAATCTTATTTCCCCAAACAGGTGAGGTGTAGTGAGTCTGCGGTCGAGGCTTACTGTACCATTTGAGGCAGCTGAATGTCTGTTAGGCTGTTAATGAGGGCTTGGCTAAGGCGGGCGAGCTCCTTCAGAAGGCTGTCGTTGTGCTGTTCGATCATCTTGTTCTCCTCCTCAATTGTCTTTAGGTTACATTCCATAGAGGAGATCTGCTAGAGGAGACAGAGGCCAGTCACGTCGGGTGGGCAAAGGGGGGTAGGGGGGGCGTTTTCGGAGCGAGCGGAGGTTCTTGGAGTTGATGCTTACCTGGGTTTGGAGCTGCATCATGTCTGCTTCGATTTTCATGTTGGATTCGTTCAGTTCCTTAATCTCGTGGTCCAAGTGTTGGATGTCCTCTTTGTTTTCGATACCTGATTGAAAGGAGAATCATTTGGGTTAAAAGCTGAAAAAAAACAACTTTTTTGGGTCACTAGTAGGTCTGTCCCGATCTGATATCGATACCCGATATCAGAGTATTGGATTATATCGGGCTGCATCTTAAATCTCAGATATAAGCACTCCGATACAAGCTCTGCTCCAACAGTGGTTACTTTGCACTTTAAAAATATTTATTTTTTGGTTTTATTGGATTCATTGGGGTCACTTGTCAGGGTCGTCCAATTTATTGTGTTCAATTGTAGAATATTCTTATCTTTAAGGTTAAACTTTATGAAACCCATTGGTTGATAATAAATGTGTCAGTTTTTCTCATGTTGCTGTTCTCTGTTTGAGTAATATTACTTGATCAAGCCTTCAAACATTCCGTACTACAAAGTAAGTCAAAAGTATGAATGATTTGTTCTGATATCATATCGGATTGATATCTGGTATCGGCCAATAGTCAAGGCTGCAATATCGGTGTCTTATCGGAAGTGAAAATGTTGTATCGGGACCCCCGGCACAGTAGGTCAGAGGGCGTCTCACCGCTGCTGGCTTTCAGCTTGATGGTCATCTCCTCCTCTGAGTGCTTCTTCTTGATGCTCTGCGCGTTCAGCGGGCAGCCGGACAAGCTGAGCAAAAGGGCGCAGGAGACGATCTCAAGTGAGGGGAATATCGCGGGGTAAAGGAGCGATTGTAAGGATGCAACATGTCGCCCGCCTGCATTGTTCGGGCATAAAATGGAGGACAGGCGACCTCACCTTCTGTGAGTGGCAAACACATTATTGGCATGTCCAAGGCCGTTGCAGCCAGGCAAGGGACAATGGGGCAGTTCCTGTTTATTGGCCTTCCAGGCAAAGGGCAGCCCATTGATGGACGACTCCTTCTGTCTTTTGGCAGCGAGCGGACAACTGCCTGCGCTGCGGTGGGAGGTGTATTTCCCCGATATATGGCCCTGGCCGTCACATCCAAACACCGGACACCTACCACACACACGCACACACACACACACAGACACACGCTGTAAATCTGGGAGAACATGCCACGGCGAGCATTTACCGTTATTTACATGCGTAGATCTTGCAAATATTTTCCAAAAAAAGAGCAGCAAAATCATTCCCTGAGATCGTTAAAGCAGCCTCGTTTTCAATAACTGGACCGGAAGATTTGTTAACCATTAAGTTGATTAATCCAGCCAAATGCTGATTAAAAATGAAGTCGCCAAAACTCGAAATGGACTCAAATAATCGCATTAGCTGTAAGTTACTAATCCACTAAAACTTTCAGTCGGAGCGGGCGGGCGGGCGGGCGGGGGCCGCGTGCGCAAAACATTTCCAGACCGAAATAAAAAAATAAAATAAAAAAAACATCCGCTGAATATCATTAAGAGTTTGTCAGTTGCATTTTCGGGGGCCTGTTTTCTGCAGGTCAGTAATGGAGTGACATGAATTACAGATAATTGTCACGCATCCCCTCATGCGAAAGAATGTAATTTGGAGGTGGGCTCACCCTTTCCCTTATTGATAAAGGTGAAAGGTCGCCTGAGATGATACAAATGGCACGCACACGCACGAACGCACGCCCCTGTGGAGTGGAGTGCCGCCGCAAAAAGCCTGTTTCAGCATTTCGTCACCGGCAGCACTTAGAGGACAAAACAACAGCGCTCCCATTACTTACATCCACCACAGGTAGGTGGCTCCATGCAAGACACCAGGACAATGGAGGCACGCCATATGGCCCTCTATTTACAATAATCTAGGGACATTTGCTACCATCCCCCCCCCTCGCCCCCCCGGCCCCCTTCTCTCCCTTTCTCTCTTAATTTGTATGAGATCTATTCCAGTCTAATTCCTAAGCTCATGCCCTTGCATTAGTAATTAAAAAGAAAAAATCGGCGTCCAGATGTATAACTAAACAAGGGCTCATATATCTGACTTTGGATTTAAACTGCAAATCAATTACATTATTCCCTTTTTTTTCCCAATACCACTTTCAACAGACAACAGAGCGCAATGATTAAGCTGCAAATGAGTGCGGTGCCACCAGGGTGGGCAAATCAACATTTTCTTAATATACTATAATTATGAAGAAAGCACTCAGTGGAAGAGTGATAAGCCAGATATCCCACTCAGAGAATAGGAACAACGCAAAATCCCACAAAACACGCTGCTAATCCTTGGGAAAATAATTCACTAATGTCAGGACAAAAGAAGTATTATTTTTTCTTTGTTTAACTTAATGGCCCGCAGGTATAAAAGCTGCGGTCGCAAACGCGTGACGCATTTTTCACTTTTTTCCCCCCCTCCTGCAAACAAGACATGACAGCATGTGATAACAAAAAAAAACAACAAAAAAAACACATCTCTTACTTAAGCTCTTGCTCATCTTTTTCATCCTTGCTGGGTGTGAGCTTCAAACCGCCCTTTCTGGCGCGTGGACATCCTGACAAGCTACGAGTGGTTGGAGACGGCACGAGTTAGTCACAAGTGTCGCAGAGCGAGCGGGGGAAAAAAAAAAAAAAGATGCAGCGATATCGATGAATTTAAACACATCACACTTTGGATTATTGTGGAATCTGCAGCGTGAGCTCATATATAAGGGATGTTTCTATAGATAGACGAGGAGGCAGCCAAAGAAATCAATTAGAAAAAAAAGAAAAACAAGAAATCAAAAAGTGCAGCATGTTTGCGGCATAAAGTGAGACTTCCACCATCTGTTTGAATGTCATGCATCTCACGAATGGATTCCATGCTCAGTTGCTATGTTTGTGTGTGCTTTTTTTGTGTGATTTTCCCCTCCCCTCCGCTACCTTCTGTGCGAAGCGTAGTTCCCGGTCACATGTCCAGATCCATCACAACCAGGTGTTGGGCACCTGCAGGTCGAGAGACACAGACACCAGGTGCTTTTTACAGCAAAAGACTGCGAGCGGGAGATTCATGCAAATGGTTAACAGGAAAAAAGAAAAAAAAAAAAAAGTATCACAAATACCAAACAACTACGCGCTAAGTGCATGAAATAACGTTTAGCAGGAGGGAAAAGGAGAAGGAAAGTGCTGACCCCAGCTGAGGGGGGGGGCGGGGGAGGGGGGGGTGACAATCTGCCTAGACTCATGTGAAAAATCCTCCAACAACAATAACAGTTTTTCACACACAAAAAAAACAAACACACACACATACTTTAGTTCCTGAGAGTTGGCTGCCATCAGCGATTTGAGTGTTTTGTCAGCCAGGGGACATCCAGACACACTGGAGAGGATAAAGAGCTAACAGTCATTCTAATGCACTCTTTGATCACAGCTGAATTAAATAATCTTACAAATACAATGTCTCGATGCATATTTATCCCCAAGTTATTGCGGAAAACACAATTTAGCAGAGAGCCCTTTTCATGTCAGTTAATGTCAAAAAAAAAATCTCTGCAACTGTAATAATCAACATAATTAAGCAATCAGCATTGTTTCCCCCTCGTCTATATATCTGCGATCTGCACGCCGCTAATGAGAGTGTAATTAATTACAGTACCTCCGATGCGAGGCATAATTCCCCGTCACATGGCCGCTGCCGTCACAGCCCGGGGTCGGACAGCTGCGGGGGAACACAGAACGTTTAATACAGAGATTACTCCGCGACAGACCTGCCAAAGCCCGCGTCTCTCCTCACACACCAAGAAAAAACCTTTTGCGTGTGTGTTACAGAAATAAACAACAAAAGAAACGCCAAAAAAAAAGGAAAAAAAAGAAAACGAGTTAGTACAGCAGGAAATTTAGTAGATTTATCGTCGGTTTCTCTGTTGGTGGAAAAACTATAGAGGATCCTACTGTTTTTTTGCTGTTGTTTTCGTTGTCGTTATTGCTTGTGATTCTCAGCAGGAGGCAGCAGGGCATGCACTCTAAACTACAAGGAGTTGTAAGCTTTTATAGGACGGACGTACGAAAACTCACTTTCAAATAGATACATTTGGTCTCCGCATGAACCTGCAGACATATCAGCCACATGTGACAGAGGGCACAGACACTTAAATCACGCCGCCCCGTTTTAAACAAAGCCTGGAATCACACTTATTGTTATCGTTATTGTTATTATTGTTATGAACACCGGCCATCTGTCGGGTAACCTGCTCACAGCGAGGCTCCGGGTCAACGTGCCGTGAGACGTTTGGAGTTTCCTCCTTTTTTTCAGTTTCTTCTTTTTTTTTTTAAGACCCACCGTGCTTCGTACCTCAGAAGCTCCTTCTTGGAGTCCCGCGATAGCAGCTTGGATTTGGAGCTCATCATGCCGCCGTCGCCCTGGTAGTGCGGGTCCTCCAAGGCGACCTGATCGAAATCCTCCTGCTGAGCGAGAGTTTATAGAAAAAGTAAATAAAAATTCTGAATATTAAAGGCTCACAATGCTCACAATGACCTGAGAGTCATAATTAAAAGAAAGCCCAGTGTAATACTCTGGAGACACGGGCCCCCGCGGTCAGAGGTCGAGGCCGAGAGATTACGCTTAAGGATACTTATACAGTAGTAAAACATACATCCATTTAAAGTCACTCTTAATCCGCAGTATTTATGATGTATCGCCGTGACGTATGGATTTTTTTCTTCTTCCACAGACGAGAGTCTGCGGCGACCAGATGTTGAGTGGAAGTGGGTTAAATGTGATCACTCATGATATCAACTACAAATAAATACCACCTGTGAAATTAAAAGAAAAAGCCTTTAAAACCCAGACACACACTCACAAAGAGGGAGGGAGAGAGTGGAGAAAAAAACCAGGCCACAGACTTAAGAGGAGATCTGATAAACACAGACACAAGTGTAAATATGTGAAATGTATCTCACAGATTTACAAGTCCGAGTGGAGCGTCTCACAATGACGGGAGGATCAGAGCTCCGGAGCTTTGAGGCTGATTTTAGACTAACTCAGAACATAAAAGGGATTTCCAAAACACCTCTTATAATTTGCTTTTTATTCATCTTTTGAGTGGTTTTGTAGTTTGTTTTTCTTTTCATTATTTTCTAATCACAGATTTCCTCTTGATTTAAAAGATAAAAACAGCTCGGTGTGTATGAGCGAGAAACCGCCTGAAAAAAAGGCACAAAAAAGGAGAAATAGACCAAAATGATTATGAAATTCATATTTACTTCTATATTTTGGATGTAAAAATGCAAAGAAAATGACTTTGTAATAATTAGAATGATGTCTTTTCTTGTGTATAACACTTCTGAATTTAATCAAGTCAAATTAAACTAGTGCTGTGCTGGGGACCCCCTGGAGGACCCTAAGACCTCCCGGGGGGGGCACACTTAGACACTTGAATCCACGATTAGACTAAATTTTGAAAAACAAGGAAAATCTTTAATTACGGGACTTCAAATTCTTTTCATTTCCCTTAGACGTTGCCCAGGAGGTGTGGCATCATCTGAGGTTTCAGTGAGTTCAGCCGGAAACATTACGGAATCACAATTAAACGACTAAAAAACCCCCCAACAAACAAGGCGTATTGAAGCGAGGCGGGCGCGCGAGGGGACTTTGACTGGTGATCTTTGTGTTCCTAAACTCTGCTGTGACATTCCTACCAGGAAAACTATTAAATTTAATCTCCGTCTAGTTTCTTAATCTTCTTATTACCCGCCTGCTGAATCTCATTGTCTTAGTTGCGCTTGTGTAGCTGCGATGCCTTTGTTTAATGACACCAGACACGGTGCACTTTTGACCCCCAACTTCTCATCCTTCACTACACATTAACGTGCTCTTAATGCATATTTTATACTCACATCCAGCAGCTTTTCTTTTGTTTTTTTTTTACCTCTTTGTCCTGTAACACGTGGGCCTTGCTGAAGTTAACGGGGACGGGGCTTTCCCAGCTGTCCCTCTCGCACAGCGGATGGTAGAAGGCGGGGCTGATGAGCACGCTCCCGCCTTTGGCCGCGGCGGGCTCGGGAGGGGACAGCGGCTCGTCCAAAGGTGCTTTCGTCGGGGTCTTCCCGCTTTCCTTGCTTTTCTTCATGCTCAGGTCCAGCGTGCCGTTCTCGTCCACCTCTATGAGCATGTCCTGTTGGCACACGAGTTGGGCCCCCTCCTCGTTAATGAACGTGCAATTACAAATAATAGAGGCCTGATCGCAAAAAAATGGAAAATGAAACCTTTTTTTTTGTTCTAAATCTTTGGATAAAAACAGGTATTTAGTGATGTGACAGCAGCGATGCGACAAACTCAACGCCTTTAATTTCGACGCAAACAAACAATTTATTTAAATAATAATACACACGGTTATCTCACAGCAGACAAAGTACCAAACTAAGCCAACGTTAATTCTGCTGCTCTAAACACACACACACACACACACACACACATACACACACAAACACATGCACACACAAAAAAATAATCACTGGTGTGTAGTTTTTTCCGTGACAGCTGTGTCATCTGTTTTCTAGGACACACAACCAAGATGGCAGCTGGGGGGGTGGGGTGG
>CAESWR010000162.1:308047-326590 GCA_903171835.1 Mullus surmuletus | reverse complement strand
CTTAACAACTGAACAACACGGAGCAGTATTTACCGCTCTGATGGGATTTAAAAGTTACAGATTATTTTTTATAAGCAAATCCTACCCCTAAAAACATACCCCCTTTTTTCTCAAAGAGCACGGCTAAATAATGCACTACAAAGTCGATGCTCGCTGCTCCCACGAGGCATACCCTCTACGTTCTTTATGCAGTCCGTTTAATTCATTTTAATTGTGCGGTTCATCATTTAAATCGAGTATAGCTTTGCCTTTTTCCTTTTTTTTTTGTTTTCTCTTTTGACTGATCACAAGCTTACGGCGGCGGAGCGCACTTTCAACAATTGCATTTCGCCGAACATCTTTAAACATTTTGACAAATTTAACTTCCCCCTGAACACAGAGGATAAGAGGAAAAACATTTCTGTGATGAGAACAGAAACAGCAAGAAGTTCTAACAAGGAAAAGCCTGCCAGGTGGCGAACTGGCTGCACCAACAGAACGCACAATCTGTCTGCTTCTCCTTCCAAACCATTGACAGCTGCCATCACCAGCCTTGCACACTCGCACTCAGTGGCTCCTCAGCTCCCTGCCCATCCCTCTTTAGTGTTTCCTGCTAACCTCAGAGACAGGGTCACCTGGCCCCCGAGTTGCCCGTCTGTGGGGTCCTGCTGGCCCCCTGGAGACCTGCCTGCATGGGGATGCACGGCTAACAGAGGTCTCGCGAATCCCCTTTAATATGCAAACCAAGGGGCCGCTCCTTTGACCCGGGGACCGCCGCTTTTCCTAACAGCGAAATCCAAAAATATTCAAGTGATGTACGGCGATGAGATTTGATGAGCGCCGTTTTTCATTTTTTTTATTTATTTCTTTTTTTTGATCTGCCGCTTATTTGATATCAAGTATTATCACAGAGAAATATCCTGGTTTATCTTGAAAAGGGGGCTGCTTATTTCGGTTAAATCACAGTAATATGTGGCTCGGTCGAATCACATCGTGCTCTTCTCATCTCATTTGGAAAAATAATAACCTGCAGTTTCAAGATTTTTTTTTTTTTTTTTTTGGAAAGGGAGGGCGGGTAAACGGGAACAGCATTTCTCCTCTGAGCAAAAGCTAAGCACACAGATGCACAGAGGCTAAACTGTGAGTGTGTTCCACAAAGCTAGCATTGCAACCGGGGCTAAAAATAAAACCTGGCAAAGTTATTCTGATCCCTTATTGGTCCCATAGTTTGATTTCACATTTAGCATTTGCATTCCCCTCCGCATAAACATTTCATTCTTCCCTTCCCACAGTACAATGAGACTTGAGTGACTTTGGCAGCAGATTTTGGATCGGTGCTCCTGAATCCACCAGTGTATGTTATCAGCAGGTAAACAAGCTTTCGAACAAAGCCATAATGGAACTGCAAGCGGCATAAAGAGGCTCATCTCAAAAGCTATACAACCCATCAAAGCTGGTGTCATTTCCTCAACACTGCGGTGCAGCTGGAAAATGCATGGCTGTTACAGTTTAAATCGCCCCGTCTATTTCGAGACACTTCAGAACTATTTGTATTGATTATTTACTTGTCAGCGAGCAGCCAGATTACCAAAATAAGACAACAAATTTTAATGTTTACCGGATTCTTTTCGGTTTTGTCTCGTGGTGGGAAATCAAAAACTGTGTCACGCGCTAAATTAATGGGATTTGCACTATAGGGTATTTGAATAATTATTTTTCCACTGAAAATGAAATAGTTCTATCTATATTTGGAGGGATTACCGATGGCATTGAACTTAATGTGAAAATAATTTGCCCTTTAAATACGTACTTAAGCTATATCCTACACTTTTCTGCTCACCAGATGCAATCTTGTTAACCACACGCTTGGATGCCTGTCGCCAAACTTTCCACATATTTGCCTTTTGGGTACAGCTCAGATGCACAAGTAAACCTACGCACTCTCCTCCCAGTGAGTGGAGAAGCCTCAAAGCTCTCCTTTCATATGCTGCATTATCTCTATGGCGGTAATTATCCATAAAACTATGCCATCAGATGGTGATGATTTCCAATATGAACCCAATAAACGTGTTTTAAATTTTGAATTATCATATTTATGTGGATATGTGTTACTAATAGTGATTATGTTCATCATGTGGGTAGAAAATCGGGCCGTCCTCATACTGCGCATTCTCACATATTTCGCAGACATTTCATCACACGTTTAATCTGCCCCTGTCTAAGATTTTCTACTGAACCTGTAGTCAAGGCAGCGCGGGGACAATAACGGATGAGATTATGAAGCATGTCTGTTAAAGCATGTCTGTTTGATCATCGTTCTGTTTAGGTGAAGTTCTCTACTTGGTCTCTTCAGTCCCTGACAGCAGATATATAACCTAATCTCTTTCCCTCACCCTTTTCTTAGGCATGAATAGGGTGGAAATGTGATGGCATTAAGTCGATTTACTCCTTGGTTTGCAGTTTCAGCCTTAATGCCTCTTGGCTCTTCTTCAACACACTCGCTCCATTTAGATTTCAAAAATATAAATGTTATGTTAAGGCTCTCCTATTTATTTTTCATTTATCCATCATTTGAAGTTCATGCATATATTTCCTCCGCAAATAATGCTTGTTTATTTACAGCCGCATCTATCTGCTGTAGTGTCGCAGATATTGGGGGGAATCAAATACAACTTGTGCATTATCTTCAAATACAGGAGATAAGTGACAAAGGGGCGAGATCTGAGACTCTATGACATTCTTTTTTGAATCGTCTCTCTGACATCATTCAGATATTGCACATTTACCCATCTAAACCTTCATTTGGCGCCCCCAGCACATGTTGACATGCAAAGAAAAGCCATTATGAGGTGTCTTTGGATTTCGGCTGATGCCGTTTAAAGCCGCATTCACGTACCTGTCCAAGCGCAATTATTTGGGGGAATATTTGTGACGAATTTACGCTTTCACATCGATGGAAGTTACAGAAGTAAATTGCCTTTGAACTTTTCTGCAGAACGTTGATGTGGAGCATTAGATATTCACCTTTTGCATTGTGGTATTAAGAGGTCAGGATTTTTTTCTGTGTTTTTTACCCTCTAAATAATTCTGTGTAATTCACTGTGACACAAATATATAGCACTCTTTTTTTTAATCGTCAAGCTCTCATTCTGTTAAAAAAGTTCTTACATCATAATGTATAAGTAAAGGCCCTTAAATCTGTATAAGCCTTTTTTTTTGTTTATTTCTTCACTTTCTGTTCCGTGCACGTTTGTACGTAACCTGATTTTATATCTTACCATTCACTTTGCGTGCGCGTTTATTTATTTCACTATTACGGAAAACACATTTCAGAAATACTGTTGCAATTATTTATACAATAAATCCCAGTTGAAATAAAAAAAAGAAAAAGAAATAGGAAATAAAGACAAAGATGCTCACCACATAGCCAGCCAATTTTACGACACAGTGCCGAAGATGAGTGGCAAAGTGTTACAGAAAGAAGTTTTGACAGCAATTCAAAGGCAGTTTTAATGGTGGAACTAGCAAGAGACTACACATGGCAATGTTAAATCCCATTCAGCCTGATGAGAGTGACTCCCAGCAGCACTGAGCTCAGTGGGGGGTTGTAAACATTTACACTAAGAGCCTGTCCAGTGCACATGGTTGGTGCTTGCCAGCCACCTCGGTATCGAATGTTGTGTTGCATATTTTGTCATTCAGGCCTGTCCCGAAATTGTAGGAATCACACCATCAATTTATGAAGGAGCCATCCAAATGTGACAACAGGCTTATGCTAAATGGAGAAAATAGAGCTAAACATTGTTAAAACACCCCTAGACCCACATGGTAGAGAGTGCTCGGCGGAGAGCTGCTATGCACCCCGCTGTGAACTGGGAAAGTGATGTTGGTGGGCTTCCTTCTCCATGAGGGCCGCATCGTTCTTGGGCCCTGATTTGAAGCCTTTTTGAAGTCTGTTTCCTGCAGTGGCGTGCCAACAATAACGTTTTCCACAAAAGCAGAAATGCTAAATTAAATGAATATACAATATAGTGCGTTATTCCATGTTGACGCCGAATTCCCCAGAATTTTTTTTAAAAGCATCATTAAAGCCATTTGCAATATAAAGACTAAAAGTTACCAATATCTCTATCTATGAGGAAAGAGGAGGGGGGGAGGTCTATGTGTTAATACGCCTCTATCCGTATTTATCAAACATATCTGTAATCTTTTAATTCCCCAATAAGATAGAAGATAGAAATTGCAAGTGTGTGCTGCGGTGAAATCTCTCTTTGCATCGACAAGACAGCAGGATATGTTTGGGATCAATCCTTTATTGTTTCAAAACTCTATCTTTTACAATACAGTCATTTATTGTTACATGTGTGATTCGATGGATAATTTACAATGTCTTCCGATAATGAAACACAGTCACAAAGTATTCCTTTCTACATATCAATATTCTATGATAGTGAGAAGTTTGTGCTGATACGAGTACTTAGTTTTGACAGCTCAATTACTTCCCTTTTCAAATCAACAAAAGCATTATTTTTCAAAGTGCATTTTCGAGGATTGCAAAGACGACTGTTTTTCGCCAGTCAGTCATAATGTACATTTCAGTATAGCCGGAGGGCCATACTTCTTTGTGAGTAACAAACAGCATTAACTACATTTCCAACTACAACATTTATCTGGATAAGTAAATCAAAGAAAATATATCAATATGCATGCCATGAACATTCCTCCATAAACATTTATAATAAATGTATATTTTTTTTATTTTAATTATGTTGATAATGACACAGTATTTTCCACAAAAGGACAAATGCTGATAATGAGAACTAATATTTAACATCCAAATTTTGTTCAGTTTTACACACAGGTCAGATGGCTCAATGCCACAGTGTCCGGGGCGACGCCCCCATAAGGTTAATAGCATTTGGTCCACAATAACAAATCTGGGTTGAAAAGAAAAGAAAAATGTAGTAGCAGATGGGGTTTTGAACTAAAATTCAAAATTGCATGATAGCAATCGTATATCTGTCCATTCTTAAATTCTTTCAATGAACAAGGTATGAATATTGACGTGAAGTTTCTGTTCAAAAATTAAGCAACATAACTATACATTTTAGCTCATTACTTGGTTATTATACTTTTCTGTTCCACGGAACAGCTTTCACTCTGTAGAACTTTGTTCCTAAAGGAACCTTGAACCTGTTCTGGGCCTGGTGAAGGGAAAGAAAAAAAAAACAGCTTTGTGAGGCAAATAAATGGGTCAAACTCATTAAATCACTGCACATGGATCAAGTCTACCAATTTTGAATAGAATGTGTCTCAACATGAAAAATGTTGCCGCACGTTAACTCTTGCTTTTTAAACATCCACTGAAAATACAACAGAATCACTTTCAACTCAGTACCTTTTTCGCCTGGCAATACTCTTTCTCCATCACCTTTCCAAGAACCCACGGCCGTCTTGAGGTCCCTGAAGCTGCAAAACAAAAACAGCCAGGCTCATTCCATTGCAATAGCAACGGTGACTAATGCAAGATTTGTAAAACAAATTTTAGGCAAAATTGAAAACACATCAAGGTGGACGGCATGGATTTCTCACAAATTTTACAGACCTTCACGTGTGCTTTTGAACGCTACGTATGAGCAAAAATATGCAGCAACCGCCATCGTGTGTTGCTGTGTGTGTGTGGGAGGCTGACCTGGTTTGAGGTCCAGTGCAGTGAGAGACTCTGAGTGGAGGAAGTAGAGGGTGGGACCGACCGTGAACAGCACGTAGTTGTCGTGCCTTTCATCCAGGATGATTAGAACCAAATCGCCTACCTGGAAACTGAACGACAAAAAAAAAAAAGACAAACAAAAACAAAAGGGATGACACCGGATTCTGTAAAGTGCAATCGTAAGAGGCAACACATTGCCGGTAATTATATAATAATGTGTATAATTACACTGCATTTGATGATGGTCAGAGTTTTAGCTAAAATACAGAAAGTGGTCAAAAATCCATCAGCAAGGACATGTTAAGGCCCCGTGTTATTATCTATTCACTTACTCTCTGATGGCAATTTTGTCTGAATGCCGTGACGACACCGACGACATGCTTTGAGACATCTACAAAAAAAGGATTAGGGAAATGTTACACATCTGACAAAGAAGGGTCAACAACACAGGCTGAAGATGACTTCCTAAAGGACTTAGCGTTTGTCCGAGTGGGAATTTGCGGGGAAAAAAAGAGCTTGTAATTAGAATTAGGACTTTTCCTCTTTTGACAGCATTATACTAAAATCTAATTCCAATTGTTTCCTTTTTTAACAGAGTAAACTAATGGCGAAATAAACCAACTTTTCAGGCCACAAAACCATTTTTTTTACATTTATACACTGAATTACATCGCAGGCTTGAAACTAAAATATTCAGATTCAACACATTGGAGTGGCCTAAAAAAAATAAATCAATTTTTCTTCAGAGAGCTGGCCTCCCAGGTCAGGATTTTACTCTTTGATGCTACTGCCACCTAGTGGCACAGGTATTATACAGCAAAGAGTGATATTTATCTACTCACCAGCCTTTGACTGAGGCGCTTGTTTTCTTCTTCCTTCATGTGTAAAGTCTGAAACATAGAATGGAAATCATTGAGGATTCAGCAAACAACATAAAACTGTTTCCCTTTCAAAGCGACATCATGACAGTGCGAGTAAATACCCTTTCAAGTAAGAGTATCCGCTGCTTCTCCTCTGAAATCAGGATGTTGTCACTACAGAAAAAAGAGAAAACAGAATGTCAGTAAACAGACATGAGGAATATTCTTCGTTATAAACTTTGAAAATTAGTGACATTTTCATTTAAAAGATGCTGCAGAGAAATAAGTATTTGGGCGAGCTTTATTCTTCCCTCTTCCATCTCCTCTTTGTTGAAGCCAGTTTTAGTGCGCTCTCTTGGCCGAATACTCAAATAACCGAGGAACCAAATACAATCATGAGCAGATAAAACTGTAATAAATGAGGAAGCGGCTTTATGCAGGACCCTGATTATAATGTGGAGACAAATACATCATAGTGGACAGTAAACCTTGACCGTAAATAAAAAGGCCTTCACCGTCTCATCCCAGCCTGACTCCCTCTGATAAACATCCTCCCCATCCGTCCGTCCGTCCGTCCGTCCACTTCTCAACCACCTTGAGATTGTTTAACTTTACCGCGTGTGTTACAGAGGGACACACAATAATTATAGAGATACTTCCATCATAACCTCTTACAGATTCACGCTCTGAGGATTCTGTCCATTATGTGCACATGTGTTTTCTTTCTCTCAAACACTGTCCATGTGATCTCACCTCGCAGGTGTTCCTCCGCAGGAAACAGTAGCAGAAGCGGTCCTCATACTGAGGCTAAAAGCTGTGGGTTCTATTGTAGTTTCTCAATCGCGTGGTCTCAACAGGCCTTCATCATTCTGAGACACTCTGACAACTGTTCAGTTTCCTGTCTAAATCAAGACCTCGAGCGTGCTAACATGTCTAAACCCGATCTATTATTGGCCCTCTGCTGACCGCCATTCTTACAAAAGCAGAGAAGCAAAAAAGCAGGCGCTTTAACTTTGGAGAAACTTTTCAAAGAGGTTTCCCTCTGCATTGTGTGGAAGAATTAAAAGATTTGACGGCGGAAAGGGAAGGGAGGAAAGGACATTCATATTTTATCACAGAAGACATAAATCCTCTTTAACCCTACTTGAACAACCAGGTCTAACTTATAGCCATTAATTAGATTAAAAGATGTCAAATTTAATGCTACTTATTTTAGAGAAAATAACGTATTGAGGTCTTTCTAAAAGCACGAGAGGAGATTTTCTTTGCCGCGGCATTAAATTTTATGTCTTGGTGAAACAACAGACGTTGCCGTGGTGCTTCGGTGCATCATTGCCCTGACCTTCCCTACGTTCTGTATTAGCTGCGTCTACAAACCTGCCAAACGTGCGGAATCTGTGTGCAGAGACCTCACGGATCCTGCAGGAGCTGTTTATAGTAACTAGAGATACATTTCATCCTTATTAAATAAGATATGAACACGCATACGACAAATCCAGACTTAAATTCTGCTACATCTGGTTAGGTTAATGTCACATTTCACACACCCTCACAGCTCGAGCGTTCTGCCACGTAACCCGTGATATTTACTCGTCTTCACAATGTGGTTCAGCATGTGTGGCTTTACGATTGTAATCTTCCCACTTCATGAGACGCTTGTTATTGCTGCTCAGTGGTATTTTTCGTTGTCCGGTGTGGCGCCGACAGCACTGATATCGATGTCAGCGATTTATGCCTTCCACTGCGCCCGTGTGAAGGACGCTGGCTGCAGACACTGTCACAAACCATTTGCCTGATGAAGGTCTTGCGCAGAGAAGTCGAAAGTAACCGTAGCATCGCGTAGCATTGAGTAATGACGTTAGGGCATGTGTGTGTGCTGCAGTGTGATCTGTTATGAAGTCACAGGACTGATGCTTACTGGACCGTAACCATGCTGGCTTCCACGGCCGAGTCGACCTGCTCGTCGTCCCTTATAGCCGCCACAGAGGCCAGCCGGTCAACGTCGATCAGGTCCGAGGCGCAGGCCCCGGCGACGGGCGAGGGTCTGCCTGTGGCTCCGGCGGGGGCATCCATGACCTCCTGAGCTGTGGGGTTTGGAGTGAAGAAGGCGGAGGACACCAGCGCGGTGCTGCGCAGGCGGTTCAGCTCCTCCTCCAAGTGTTTCCTCTCCTGCATGACGCTGGCCCGGTCCTCAGAGAGCGTTTCTATCAGAGCTGAGGAACACAACAAACATCGTGAATGTCGATTACAGTTATTAAAGCAGACTGAACAAACATGTAATTTCTGTGTTGATCTTCCAAATTCACCATTAAAAAAGAGCAGCATATTGTTTGAGACATCATCATCCCACAATCACAACTCTCACCTTTGTCTTTTTCCTGCTGTTGCGTCACTTTGCGCAACTTCTCCGTCAGCTCATGGATGATCTGCTCCTTTTTGAGCCTTTCTCGAGTTAGTACGGTGTTGAAATTAGTCTGCAGAGAGACAGAAAACAAGCCGGAGCAGAAAAGGTTTACAGCCGAAGCATAATCTGTGTCAAAGTGCAAGTTATTTGGTTTTATTTAAATTGAGTGCTGGATCAACTTTCAGCTCTGAGAAAGTGTTGATTCATGTTGCTTGTTTCGTTGATGTGAACTAATCTTTGAATTTGATATTTTTACCAATAATGAAATGTAATCACACAATTGTGCCCACCAAACAAAAAATACAGTATTTTCTTTTACAACTTAACACAAACCTGCTGCTCCGCAATCAGCGATGTCTTGAGGTTCTGCATCTCCTCGTTCTTCTTCTTCTCCAGAAGGTCCATCTGGCTCTGCAGGGACGCCCTCTCCTGCTGTAGCCGCTCCTGCAGCGCCGAGTCCAGAGACAGAGGTGCTGCGCCATCAGCACGGCCCTCGACGTGCAGCGACAGCCCGGCATCGCTGAAAAGTACACGATCCAATGAAATACACAGAGAGGAATTGCCGACTTAGCATTACAGACATTTGGTCATAACGTTACTGATGTGAACACCATTGATTACAGATTATGGCCACAACTAGAAAAACACAAAAAAACAATTAAAAAAGCTAGAGTGCATGTTTGTTTCTGTGAGCAAATACCTTTTTGAGGATTGTCCGTCATGAAGCTCACTCTCAAGTTGACTAATTCTTTCCAACAGTCTCTTTTCCATTTCATCCTTTTGCCGCTCTAACTCTTTCAAGGCATCCGGTGATGCAACCTTGCAGGCCTCCTCTGCCTCCGCCGCCTCTCTGTCCTGCTCTAGCTTCTCAGTTAAAAGGTCATGTTCTGCCTGCAAATTTCTGGCAGCAGTCCTCAACTCCTGCTCCAGCTCCTGGAAACTCCTCCGCTGCTCTTCGTGCTCCTGGCTGAGAGCAGTCACCCGCTGCTCGAACTCCTGCTGGAGTTTCTGCAGCTGCTCGGCGTGGCTCCGCTCGGCGTCCTGGGCCTGCTGCTGCAGGGACGACAGCTCGCCGCGCAGCGAGATGGTCTCCTCCTCGTGTCGGTCCACCAGCTCCGAGATGCAGTGGTCCTTCTCAATCCTCATGAGCGTCCTCAGCTCGGCGAGGCACACTTCGTATTCCTCGTTTTTGACCTGAAGCTGCTTTTTGAGAGTGGTTAGCTCCTCGCCGAGAGCTTTGGTCTCGGCCTCCACCTGGGACTGGACTGCCTCAGCCTGCTGCGTCTTGGCCTCCTCAAACAGGAGCTTTGTCTCCTCCATTTCGGACTCTTTGAGGGCAAGTCCCATCTCAAGTTTGCAGCGTTGTTCTGAGAGCTCTGTGATTTGGGCCTCAAGGTCCTTGATTTGGTTATCCTTCTCTCCAAGGGCAGCGGCGTGGAGACCAGTTGTCTCCTGTAACTTAGCCTCCCCCTGAACAGCCAAGCGATCCAGGGCTTCCTGGTTGTCCTTGGCAAGGTTGTCCAGCTCCACCTTATGCTCTTGCTTCATCCGCTCCTCTAGCTGCTTCAAGTGCGACTGCTCGACGACCTCCAACTCCTCCCTGATCTTCTGCTGGCCGCGTTCAATCTCAAAATGCAGATTCTCCAGCTGGCTGCTGAGCGACTCCCTGGCAACCGAGAGGGTCTTGATCTCCTCGGCCTGATCGCCAATCCTCCGCTCCAGGTTTTTCGTCCTCTCCGCCTGGCTCCTCTCCGCTTCGATCCACCGCTCCTTTTCGCTCTCCAGCTGCGTGAGCTCCTTCTCTTTGCGCTCCATTAGGCCCTCCAGCTCCAGCATGGCGCGCTGCACATCTCTGACAATGTTCTGGTTCACTTGGTTCTCCTCAGTGAGGGCGCGTTCCCGCTTCTCGTACTCCTGCTGGAGGGACAGAACCTTGCTCTGATGCTGCTCCTTCAGCTGGAGTTCGTGGGTCTGACACATGCTGTCCACGATGTTGCGCACCTCCGTGGCCATGCTCTGCAGAACAAAGCCAAAGTCGCTCTGTTCTTTTAACACCAAGCCTCGCAAGTGACACAGGTCGTCCTTCACGCTCCGTAAGCTGGACTGAGATTCCTCCGCAGCAGATCTGTACCTGTCAGCTACCACTCTGAGAGCGAGGATCCTCGAGTTCTCCCTTTCGAGCGTCGTAGTGTCCTGCATTCGCTTGTTGTCGATGGCGTTGATGACGGAGGAGTAAAGCGACTCCACCATCATCTCGGGACTGGTGGGGTCACTGATTGGGTTCGGGGAGGTCAAGTTCTCCTCAATCACAAACTCATTGACAGCAGACATAAAGTCGGATTCGGGACTCTCCGCCAGAGAGTCGAGGTCCAGGGAGCCCTGCTGCAAGACCGGGTCCATGTTAGGATGGCCAATGGTCTCAAAGTCAAACGTCTGTGCGTCAATGCTGTCTGGAGATAAGTCCTCTAGAGGAGCCGGGACGGGGACATGTAGTGGTTGGCAGGTGGGCCCCTGCAGGTTGAGCGAGGCGGGGGTTTTGGAGGACATTGGTGTGGCAACCCCGGGTACACTGTCTGTGGACTGTGGGGTCAGTGGGGTTGATCGCTGTGCGCTCTGGCTACAGGACGCCTGGAAAGACAGCATATACAGTAAATCATGTTGCGTTAAACAGGAAATTAGAAAAATGAAAATAGAGTGGAAAAAAACATTCCCACCACATTCATATATAAACAAGACGAAATTCTGCTTCACTACAAAAAAAAAGGTGCAGAAAAATTGTTTTCCGTGAAGCCGTCATTACCCTTTGTTCAGTCAGCAGGTCAGTTATAGTTTGAGACATCTCATCCAAACTCTGTGCGGCTTGAACCAGCTGATGAAGCTTCTCTACGTGGTGATTCAGCGGCTCAAAGTCGCACATTGTGGGAACCCTGTAGAGAAAAAGCATAAATCACTTCAGAGAAAAATCAAGTACAGAGAGCTCAAGACTTCACTAAGATTTTCCATCAGTACAATCAAATCAAAAAGCATTAAACATGGTACGTTAATAACTGCTGTGAATATCAATTAAAAATAAAGAAAGACATTACAATTAGCCACATAAATACACTGTTCAGTAACTGATTGCATGTGAGGAAATTTGTTTTTGCATTATTATTTCTTATCAACCGACATAAACATATCATATGCCAGGAAACTTATGGTTACTTACATAAGGAAAGGCTGCACCTCTACAGGACAGCAAGATTTCAAGTACTGCAGGTCCTCAATTGAGATGTCTGGAAGTTCATCATCGAACCTTCTCGGCTTCCGCGTCTAAGAGGAGCAGTGGTGAGAGCAGGAGAAATCATGACCCCGCACAACAAAGGACAATTTTTTTTTGTAAATGACAAAAATTGGCAAATTCCAAACTTACACAAAATGATGTTGGAGGCCATGAATCAAGTCCTCGAAAAAGGCGATTTCTGAGGAATGACTTCCCTGAGACAAAAATAAAAAAATAACAAAAAAAGGTCAATAGATCTCAATGGCCTCATTCTTGCTGGCTATTGCTTTTCTTTTTTTTACCTACAGTCAATCAAATTAAACCATTTGTGGATTTTCACTTACTGAAGAGTTTCCCAAATGTTTCTCTTTTGAACTTCTCTGCTTCATAAAGCTGTTTGCCATCTTTCACAAGTGCATATGCCCACTGGAAAAAATGCAAAATAAAGATTTCACAACAGGGGCATGACAGCTCTCTAGTAATTATATGTGGTCTCTGTGGATGTTATCACAGTGATCAATTAACAAAAATGGCAGAAATAAGACCGGACTCTGGCAGATAATAAGTAGACATGGAGTTCTGGAGATGACGGGAAAACAATGAAATGCAACAGGTTTGATGCCACCCTAATGAAATCGCAGCACAGATTAGCAAGCAACGTGGTGTGCCTGCTAGCTCCCCATGAGCCCCTCACAGAAGAACGTCTCACATGTTCTAATTCCAGCACACGTGAGTTATTTAAACTGGCTTACGTACCTACCTATCATGCTATCATTTTCCATTAGGTTTGAGGTTTGAGGGATGTTGGATGAATTAAGAAGGGAGCACGTATCCCATGAAAACAAAGCACAATTAACTTGCATGTCATTGTTAAATAGCATAATGGGCTTGTTCTATTTTTGTCATTGTCGTGTCAGAGAACAGCCGCCCAATTAATCTAGAATATGTAAATGATGTGCTCAGAGTTAAACATGCCTGAAAGCTACAGATTAATTGAGAGATCTGGCCCGTTTTGTGTCGCAGATCATCGGATCGTTCCAAACCAACCTCTCTGTAGTGGCGCATGAACATCTTCCTCCTGACGACCTCCACCACTGCCAAGCAATACATCTGGGGCACAGTGCTGAGGGCGTCCACCACCCTCACCCTTTCCATCAGCTCAGTGAGGAGCCTAAGGAGAGCTTGAAGCTTCTCTCCATCCTGGTCGGCGTGAAGCATCACGTAGCAGCACCATCTGAAGGCAAAAAGTCATCAGCAGAGTGAAAAAGTTGTTTCTCTTTTGCATGTTAAACAAAAAAACACTTAATATTGGGGAAGTGGTTTGCTGGCTTACTTGAGTCGCACTTGAAGGTTGTTTGCAAGTTCTTGTTTGGCAGTGGTGCACTTCTTTTTAATGTCGAGCAGCTTCCTGTGGTTGGTCAGCATGATCATCAGCTGGTTAGTGTGACTCAGACACAAGTCAGGCAGGACAGACGTATCCTTCAGGTTTTCAGCCCTCTTCTGATTTGCCAAAAATCCCTGCGAGACACGTATGAGCGGGCATCAGTGACACGAGCTGGAGGGTGTGGAAAGTAAATTACACGGTGCTGATATCCTCCTTTGCCTACCTGAGCGAGTTCTTTTTGTTCGTTCACCAGCTTCTTGCAGCTCGCAATCATCTGGTCGAGAGCATACAACCTGTCCTCCAGCCCTTTGATGGCCTTCATGTTTTGATTATCTAGCTTGGCAATTGTGTCGCGACAATCTGCCAGGAAGGGTTGAATAATCCGTGGGTCAAGCTGCAAAACATTTCAGTGAAGGCGTCAGCGATGTTATCCACCACATTCTGTGACTGCGTGTTTATTTGGGAAATCTGATTCACAAAATAATGACTCACCCTATTGATGGAGTCAAAGCATTTTCGCACAACTGACTCCACATCATTAGGTCGGTCCTGAACGTTGATCCAGTCTAACAAGGTGACATTGAAGAAGGACATGTTGCCAAGCTCTGGAGTGTCTTCTAGGAGGGCAGCTCTCAGACCACCGCTGTCAGTCATTTCGTTCGATCCCTGGTCACCGGTTTGCTCACTCGTGGGCGCGTCCGCAGCAGAGTAGGACGCTGACGACTTGCGGGTTCTCTGTGCACTGGTACCGCAGAGCACGGAGTCCGTTGACTTTTCTTCCTCTGTCTCATCGGAATCTTTTTCTGGGGTTGAGCTGGACTTCTCTGTAGTCTCCCTGTAACTGTGCCTCGTCAAACATTCCAGCAGAGGTATCCTGGCCATTACTGACACTGCCGTTCCCAACCTGCAATTATAGGGCGCAGTGAAGACACCAAATTACTCTTCCTCGTTTCTTCTCCTCCATCAATTTAAGTACAGAAATAAAAATTCATTTTGATGTTATGTTGTGGTCAGAAAATATGCAACAAAGATTTTATAAAGCTGAGCATTATGTAGAAAAATATGTTCAAAGTGTCGACACTTACTTTGAAAGTTTGGACTTGATTTCTTCTAGGTCATGCTGATAATTTGAGTATGAAGTGTCGAATTTCACGAGCAACTTCTGATAAGACAGAGTGCAGTCGTCCAGGTTTGCCATGATGGCAGCCCAGCCCTGATGTTGGAGGTGTTCATCATGAACCAAACGTTCACAGAAAGAGCTAAGTTTTTTGGCAACCTCAAACATTTCCTGGAGAGACATAAAAAAAATAACCAGGTCAGGACAAGTCAGGGAAATCCACCCATCCATATTCAAAATTATATTACATCACACTTAAAGAGATGTAGGTCATTTACAAAAAGAAAAGCAGCTTTCCAGGAAAATATATTACCACAGCAAGTTGTGTTCGAGAGGCAACGGTGTGAAAGACAGCTGGCATCAGTAGTGACTCCTCCACCTTGACCTGAATCTCACTCTCAATTGAGAAGGTGGTTTTGGGAATCATCGGATCCCGGTCACACAAGATCATCTCTTTGTTGAACAGGAATATGGGGTTGGTTTCCTAAAGATAAACAGCAATACATCAATCATGAGATCCTGTCATATATGAAACCTAAAGGACACTAAAGGAACATTTACAAAAGAAGGCTAAGGGTGACGAGAATTTGTACCAGTCTTGATCTGATATTTTTTATAATGTTTATTTTTTCATATTTTTTTGCATGTGGTTATTACTGATGAATTTGGTGAATTGTCAATTACAAAAATCTCGATTCATAGAAGAAAAAAAAACAGAAGACTTAAAAACTTACAGTGCCAGCACTGTAGCTGCAGACTCGCCGCTCTGCAGCCATACATTCCCCTCCATTGACAACAAGGACTTGATGTTGTATTGCGATCTTATATTTGGCTTGGATGGCATGTTTAAGCTCCAAAACACTGCGAGAAAAGGGGAGTGTGGTTATGTCAAAATTTCTGACGCAGGAATGACGACTGTTTACACAAAAATACAGATAATATACGGGTTCCTTACGTTTGGACAGCAAGATCGGTGTCAAATGTCAATGTGCTGCCATTGTTAACCTGGAACACATACAACTTCATGTTGATTCTGCCACAGTCCTTTGCACTTGACTGTCTTGCTCATTTAGTCATTCAAGGCCACCCTGTCAAAAGAAAACACAACAAAACAAGCATTTTATTACCACACAATGTGCATTTTTGAGATAGTAGGTCGTCTTTCTTACTTCAGTACTAATCATGTTAGAACCGCTCACTTCCAATGTACCTCTGAGTTTTGTTAATGTTTGCTTGTCACCGTGCCTTTCATTTAGTTCTGTGAGTTTACGCAGCACCGTGGTCCTGCTGCAGAATGAACTCATCTCACTGTTACTGTGTCTTCTTTATTACCATGAGAGGTCATGTTGCAATTTACTAAAAGCACACAGTCAATGATACCCATTATGTGTGAGGATTTCCTAACCACAACACGCCTAATAAAAGCATATTATCAACACCGTGCTTCCTTAAATGATTCATTTCAAGTTCTCGCACAAGGCAAATACATCTTCTCCTCCAGCCTGAGCTTGAAAGGCCCTTGTATGTATTTTACGCCAACTGCATAATTACCACCGGCTCAGAAGCTGAGTCACCATGTAGTGGATTACAAGCTTCTGTGGAGTTGTTGATGTGTAACACATCAGTAAACATGTAGGTTTCCCATCAGTCTGAGGGCCTCCTGGTCCTCCTGGTCCTCCTGATCCAGGGTTTTCCCCCCCCAGTGTTTGTGGCTGCTGGTTTGGGGAGGTGACACACGTCCCCTCCGGTTATTAATGGTCACAGGACCAAAGAAGGGGCCACTGGCAGCTGCTAGCGGGCTGGCTAGTCCATAATAACCCACTGGCTGCTCCAACTGGCTGCTAGCTAGCACAGCTGTCAGGCTAGCGCTGAATAGCTAACGTCATTTCCAGCGTCGATGAATTTGACACATGTAGTGGGATTACCCAGCGTATTCGGCACCTCACACACACACACACACACACACATCCCGGTGTGTGTGTGTGAAACCCTGCGCTGAAACCATCAAATAAACCACTCCGTCGGTCTTACCTCACTTTGCTCGCATCTCCCTGCTCTCAGTCTCCACCTCGCAGGCTAGCTACCAAAGCTAGCGACCGAGCTAGCTAGCTAACCCGTCTTAGCTCGGCAGACATAGAGCTCTCCGAGCGAGCCAGTTAGCAGACGCTAACAACACTAAACTGGACGTGAGAAATGGACGAGCATGGCGGTTAGCTGTGCACATCGACCATGATGCCGAGCAGTAATTGTCTCTTTCAGCAGCCTCCCGTGGCGATGATGTAACAAATCCACTGTTTATCTGGGGGAGCTAACTCCGCTAGCCGCCGCTGTAGCTCGCTCTGTTTTGTTGTTGTCATCTGGCGATGGGCGGTTCGTAAACGAACCGGTCATCTGTAACCCAAACGACAGGTTGACCACATTATCTCGGTCGCTTAGCTTAGCTGTTATTAATATGTCCGTATTTTTTGCAAATGTAGCTGTAAACAGTTATTGAAGAGAATAAATTGTATCAAAGACGATTTAAACACATTTTTTAGATTTGAAACATGGGTCATTTAATATAGAAAGTTAAGGAAACTGAAGTAAAAACAATAAAATCTTACATCTTAGCAAAAAAGACGCGCTTGTTTGCTGTCATTAATCAATCACCTACTTGCAATCGTGCAAATACTGATTTGGTTCAAAAGTTCAAATCTTGTAACAGTATCGAACGCTCCATCGGTACACGAGTTCGTCACTGTACTTTTCAAGGTGCATTATGGGAGCATAACTGAGGGGAAAAAAACGTTGTCGAGTGTTTTGCTGCAACATGAGAAGGGGTGTGGTTTGTGGAGGCTGCAGTGTGTGGATGATTCCACCTTGCTGCAGAGAGGAGGTAAACGGGGGCTGCCGCTTCCTGGTGAAGTCATTCACAGAACTTATTTTTTTTTGCATTTTGTGAAAGCTGCTAAAATGCACTGTTCTCTCCATGCAAAAACCAATGCAACATAAGCATTTTCAGTTGGCAATCTGAGAAAATAAAATATCAGAGAGACATGAGAACAATTATATTCTCACTTGATTATCACATTCCATAATCAATGGATGTGAGATAATGTGTGAATGCTTTTGGAACATGACTATTGTGCTCAAATATCAGTGTCGACTAAATGATGTGCATTATGTGTCAATAATGAGATTGCCGACTTATTATGCATGTATAATTTGCATCAACATCCATCATAACTATCAATATACATATCCCAAGTACACTGTGACTGCATTTCCACTGCAGTGCATGCAATAATATATCAAATCAACATGGAATTTGGGGGGGATTTGAGCTGTGTAGTCATACGGATTCATTTCCTAGTGATATTAAGAGAAATTCAATTCCCCCCATACCGATATCAGTGGATTAAAGAGTTGCCAGACCCTAATTTATACGTCTGCTGTGTTTGATCCAATTTGGCTGAACTGCAACTTTAATTTAGGAAGTAAAGTTTCATAAACCCAAACTCCCACTAGAGGGCACTGTAGCTCCATACTGTTGTTCATCCAAAGACTTGAAATAGCATTTGAGCACATCAGTCAGTTGAGTAAACATTTCACAATAAATAGATAAATTCATGACATTTTCTGAATTTGCTCACAGATCAGTTACACTCACCGCACAAGACATCACTGTGCAGATGGACAGTCAGTTAATAGGCCCTTCTTGACATGAGGTTCATGGTTCCAATCCTGTTATTAGACTGACCTGCGACATATGAAGACACAATAACATGAAAATCATTAGATTTCACCTGCAAGTTCACAATTCAAACACTTTTTAAATTGGTGTATTC
>CAESWR010000162.1:283664-302457 GCA_903171835.1 Mullus surmuletus | reverse complement strand
GGGGGGGGGCTTGGCCAGGGTGCCTCAATTGCCCCCCATGCGCCGCAGTGTTAACAATAAACCTGCACTCACAGAAGGTTGTAATCTGCTCGTCTTCTGCTCGGTGGGATCTGCTGGCCGACCTCCACGCAGAGGTTCGTCTCCATCAGATCGGATCACGGCAAACTAGTGCAGCGTTGGAAGGACGGGAAGATGACAATGCCGCACTAGAAATGCTGGCCCGGGTTTGTTGTCAAGCCCAAAACACCGACTAGGAACTACGCTCTGGGGGCATCTGCGGAGGCCGATGTGTCGTCAAGGGGTCTTAACCCGCCTCTCATCGCTTTTATCTCATCCGGGCTGGTGACACGGCGGTCCTGTCCATCAGCTGTCAGTGGGTTGTCATCTCCACCACTCACGCTTGGAAGCATTTCTCCTCTGAAAGCCAGTCCGTACACCAGAGGCCGGCGATATGTTATGTGCGTTTGTTGGTGTCGATGCTTATTTAGTGCCGAAAAGATGGACAGGAGAACTTCAGAAACGTCCTTCAGATGGACCTCGTAAAGCCCGAACACAGATCACGTGTTATGTTTTGAGGGGCTTCTCACAAACCGAGCGGAATCAGATGACACAAGAGGGCAGAATTAAAAGTCAACGTCATGTGAAAATAACTATCAGCCGGCGGGCCTGCGTTGCTTCATCTTGAACTTTCAGAAACCCCCCCCCCCCCCACATCCTCCCCAATGTCGTAGTATTGTTACATAATTCTCTCAATGAAGGCACGGCTCTTTTTCATATCTTGATCGGTAAACAGTGGAGCCTTTCAGGAGCCGCCGCTGCCCAGATCTACCTTTTGTTGAGACGGAAGCCTGTTTCCTTCTACATTTTCCCCCCGAACGGTCGCTGAACCTTCCCGGTTTTTACACTTAGGTGTCTTAGCATTTGTTTGGTGTGGTTGGTGGTCGTGTTCCAGCCCGATTTAAGCAACTCCAACATACTTCGTTATGCGTGAATTATTGATAATACCAACAACTAGTTCACAAGCATTGATTGAACTCTGCGAAAAGGAACGTTTTACGGAGAACGTCCACAGAAACAGAGAGAAGAAGCAGCAGCTGCCCTGGTTCTATGCTAATCCGGATGTTTTATGATGCTGTTTGAGGACAGACAATGATTATCTGTTTTCAGCCAGCAGGTATCCTTGGGATTAAAAAAGCAGTCTGTGATGGTTGTTGTACTTACCAACAGAACGAAACCGAACCCCACAGGAAAAACCAGCAGCTTAAGAGCAAAAAAACACATGGAGAAAGTAAGGGCAGACGTTACCCTCACCGCCCTTACTCCTACTCAGAGACCCCTCATGACAGGACATATGCATTTTTTTGTCCAAGCCACATAATTGTTGGCTTTGATGTGCGTCTCTGTGCTTTGTTTTTGGCTGTTTAATGAGATGCGTCGCTTTGATAACTGTAACTTCAAGTGCCTTTGAGGAGCTGCAACAGGAGACGTCGGCCGACTTGCCTTCACCTGCACTCTGGAGCGGCGGATCTGCTCTCCCTTCAATCTTGCATCATTGCAGAGTCTGTTGCTAAGGAACCGGCGGCTCATACATTTATCTGAAAATGCTGAAGAAAGAGTGAATAGAAATTACAGCCTTTACAAAATGAATTCCCATCGTTACTAAGGTTTCCCTGTTGTTGTTTAATAAGACCTTCGTACTTTGAGGACACGCCACGCCGCACTTTGTGTGTGATATTTTTTTTTCTTCACATTATTCCCCTCACACCGCTTGGTATTCAGAATGCGGTTTGGTTTCAAATTACTATTCCAAATAGCATGTTGGAGGGTGTGATGTCTTGTTCTCTCTTCTCTTTTAAATTAAACACAAATACACTGCAGGGTAATTCATCTACTGCTGGAAAAAATGATGTTGCCAGGAAATGTTCAGGCAAAATGGCAGCACCAAAATTCAAAAGTCGTCACAATAAGTGGTCGGCCAAGTGGATCCAAGTTAGTCTTGATCTTTCTCTGCTAATCCACGTGGTGACCTAAAATCTGTGACATATGACCTGGATCGCTGAGAACATTGATGCCAAATTGACTCTCACGGGATTAGACGGCGGGGTCACTGGTGTGGCCAACCTGTGCTTTATACGAAGGAAGCAAAAGTGTGAGGTATCGTTTCCTGGACGCGGATTTGGACTAATCTGAGTGCTTTGTCGGTTGAACTATGCTATTAGGCTGGAAATGTGCCAGGTTTTATCACAAGGCGAATAACTACTACCTCTACGCACTGTAGCTGGGACTTGTAATGCTAATATTCAGGAGTTAATGGGCATGGTGACCCTCGCATTGACTTGCATAGCAAATAGAGGCAGATTTTCTTTAGAAATTAGCTATTTAAAATGTCAGAAGGTTGTTGTTTTTTTGTTTTTTTTTTAATTTTAGGAGCTTTAAACCGAGACTGACAATCATCCTAAACTCTACAAATTAATTTAAACGGTTCCTTATTTTCAATTAAACTTTCCCTTTTCTAACAAAAATCTATGTAAAGAACTAGAAGCGTGTCTTGAGAGTGTGGACCTTCCATAAAACCCAGGCTATATTCCCCAAGAAATGAATGTAGTTGAAAGCCCAGTTGGCGCACGGTCCTATCTTCCAAGATCCATATTCCATCATAAATCTTGTCATAATCCGCCTGTTCTCGCCACAAACAAACAAACAAACAAGCAAAGAGCCCATAAAACATAACCTCCTTGGCGGAAGCAATAAATTCGCATAATTACAAGTGATCTGTTTGTGGAGACTACATGGAAACATTGGTAATAATGTGCAATGCAGTCTTCTTCCCTGACAGCCAAATCAACTAATTCTATTGATATTCCGCTGTAATCATCACAACAGTTAATCTGGCTGGTTTTCATGCTTACTTATTGCAGTCTTTGTCAAGTAACAACGATGATGCAGCAGAAAGTTTGTTCTTGTGAAGTGGCGTGCAGCCTGCCAAGCAAACCACCGCGGTGGAGATGAACAGATAGCTTGATAAACTCTTGCAAGTTGTAGATTATCATGTAGAGGGCAAAAAAACAGGAAATAAATAGTGGCTGAAAAGCAATTAATGGTTATCAGCAGTGTTGTAATTAGGTGCAATATGTGCCATGCATGGTTGGACAACTGGGTTTCTTGGCCTTTTCATGACGACATAATTAGCAATAATTTCATCCTGCATAGTTAAATGTACGCTGGCATTGACCTAAAAAGTCACCTAAGTGGAGAAATTACATTCTTGTTGATATGGAAAAGATGAGTTCAGATGACCGAGCTAATGAAGACCAAAGACTGGTGCGATACCGGACACCCTGCCCTTAAATTATTAATCGCTTGGAAAGGCATGAACTGATATTTGCATAGTTGGGGTTCACTGATTCGAGACTGGATCAGGAGATTGGGTTGGAACTTGGTTTCAAAACGATGTGTGAGGGTCGTACTGGAGTGTTTGTGAGTGTAAGGAGAACGAAAATCTGCATCGGGGGTATGAAGACAGCTGTCGAGGCTGTATCTGTAAGATGATATCAGTTATATTTTTAGCTATTAATTTCCAATGTGGAGGAGTGTTCCATTAACAGGAGTGTCTTGGGAATATGTATCTTTTGTTGTATGATGAGGGTTTTGATCGCTACCCAGTATATACTTATCGCCTTTAAAGATGAGTTTTCTCAGGATGATGTTGTGTAGGTACTATAGAGATGTGTGGTTACTTTATATGAAGGTATACGGCGCTTCAGAAACACTTCAACATGACTGGAATGCTTGGCAAAGTGAGTCTTTTTGGCCTCAAGGTGGCATCTGACCATCATGTTATAATTTCAAGACCTGGGTGTGCGTTGGTGTGTTTTGGGAGATTTTCACTGGTGTTTTGTCATTTTCTATCCCGAGCTATAACGGCGTCTCGCAAAGCCGCAGAGAGCTCACGCTGACCCCCGGATTTCCAGCCGACCATCCAATGTCAGAGCAAGGACAGCCACCCTAAATCCACTGACACTCAAGAGGGGGGTGCTTGGGATTTTCTAGAAATGACTAATAAACCCCCACAATGGGACTTTGTGCGCACAAATAGCCACAGGGACGACACAGAGAGATACAAAAAAGCACACAGGCCGAAGCCTCGGCGCTCTCTGCTGGCATTGTGCGGCACCTAGGCAGCGCCCTGGTACACGCTGCTTCCCGCTCGTAGCCGATTGCCAAGGAGAGCCTGAGCGGCGAGCTCGTCTGCTAATCACAAACAGAGCACAATGATAAGGCATCTTTTCCATTGCGACTGCAAGTGGCTTTGTTTTCAATTTACGAGCTACGAAAACAAAACAAAAGCCAAACACCGAAAAATCCTAATTGACAGCGTTTTCATTGACCACATGCTGTCGGGCTGTAGTGAGCAAATGAGGTTTCTAGCTGCTTTTGTTGTTAGAATAATCATGACAGTAAATACGGCCGTGATTAATAATCGCTCATTAAATGTAGAAACTTTTTCGGAGGACATTGGAGCGATTATTGAGTTTGCATGTGTCAAATTCGATGTGGTGAGCTTACATTTGTCACCGTGGGCCATCTGTGTCAGGGAAAACGCCGCTGCCGCTACTGGCGAGCAAGAGTGTGTGCTCATTATATTTCCAAACTGTATCTGTGAATATGGATCAGAAACTGTTGGAGTTAGAAATGTCAGTCAATAGTGCCTGCTGTGTCTCTGTCTGAGTTGTGATGGAAATTGTTGTTACATGTGGAATGCTGGCGTTTAAAAAGAGAGTAAACCACTGAGTATTTACTCGTGTTTACTACTTGTAGATCTCTCCAAATAAGACCTAAGAGACCTAAATAAACCTACGCAAATTACGCTATATGCTCGGTCCTTTTAATTTTCTTGTATATTGAATCACTTTTCCCACAAATGTGAAATTGCTCCTGATATTTGCTGTAAATGCTCAGCTAGAGGAATTCATATTTAGATACAGTTTTTGCCAGAGAGAATTATTAATATTGTGTGACACGTTGATGCTGTGAACCAACTGATGAATGCAAATTGGGATGAAGTAGACTCTAAGATAAAGTCAAATACTATGCAGAGTAACCTGATCAGAAGAAGAAGTCTTACAGTATATCTGCTAGCTAGCATGTGAATTGATATTCAACAAAGCTAGTGTTCACATTTTTGAAAGTCAAGCATGTATTGTTATCCAGGTTTCAAACAAGTGGTACTCAAAGGATAAAACACGATGACAATAGACCTTTGAAAATATCAGTTAGAAGTGGCGATTGTGTCCGAGTTGCATGCAGACCAAGCTGGGCAGCTTCCTGCTCAGCGCTGGTCTTTAGCCTTTAGCTTTATTGTTAGCACTTAAGATGAGGTATTTATTGCTTTCTTTGGTTTGGAGATTGCTGCAATTGTAGTGCAACTGTAAAGCTAGAAGCTAATTAGCTTTGCTGACTTTAGCTAAACAGAACAGCTAGCCTGGTTTCTACTAGCTTAAAAAGCCAATACCAGTCAGCATGTTTTATCGTGTGTTTATTCTGTTCAAAAATAGAAAGACAAGACTCCGGGAAGTCACCGCCATTGTTTGCTAAGATGCAGATGAAGTGCACAACAGAAATTTATCACCGTGCACATTCCTATGATGTGAATCAAGAAACTGCTCTCGTGTTAAGTCGTGAGATTCTCTTTGGTGTGTTTTTGAACTTTGGATAACTTCATGCAAAGCTGCTGCCTCATGGCTCATCTCATCCCATTCTTGCCAAGACGGCTATTAAGTAGGCATGTTTCGCAAGACGTCAACCCCGTCCATGAAAGCCTGGTGAGATTTCAACCCAGGTGTTTGTGCCTTAGTAGTGACAGGAAAATGCAGCAGGATGAGCGGAGGACACGCTGGAAGCGAGCGGCCGGCGCTGACCCGTGGGTCGCTGCGAGCGGCGCGTCATCACTCCTTCTGTGAATGTGTTGTACATCGAGTGAATGCAGTTTGGCCTTCAACTCTCATGTACTTTCCCGCTGTGAATGTACCAAGAGAAATTCACACAGAGAACGCACGCTTCCCTTCAGTTGCCCACGTTTGACAAGATGGATCCAGCAGCGGAAAGCGCCTTTTTGCACTCTTCTGTGACTCAGAGGTCTGCGGCGCTACTGTCAGGCTTTCAGTCGAGCACGTTGATGCAAAGTAATGCGGATTAATCCCAACATCTAAAAGGCGTGTGGAACTCCCATGTGTGATGCACAAACACTGATTGACAAAGTAAAAGCATCTTTTGATTCCACGTTTCAGTGGGAAGCATTTTTAAAAATCCGGTGTTGCATCTAAGCCAAATCTGCGTAGCGCGGCACATATTAGCCCTCAGTCGCGATTAATCCTCACGTTGAAGAAACACACCAAGCCGACGTCACGGGTTTTAATCTCGGGAGAGTTGTAGTAACAGACTTCCTCTTGACAGATGCGCACCTCGTAACAGGGTTCACACTTGCCCAGCTCTCAAAAGACTCCCTGTTTATAGGGTTTTTTTTTGTTCTCCCCTGTGGCCTCGAATCAAATCCCCGCTGAAACACATTTTTAACTCCAGACCTGCCTTTTGACCAGAGGCCGGCAGAGACACGCTGACCCAGTGAGCTGTAAACAGAGCTTCGGTCTGAGGGCCCGGGAGGTCCGCCGGGTCACGGTGTCATTTTGGCAGCAGCCACGCTGTCCTCTCTCGGCTACGAGCGCCATAGCATCGGCTTATTGAATGTGACGCTATCCTCCACAGCAGAATGTCCTCCATTGTGCCGCCGGACAAAGGCCCTCTCTCTTCCATTGATGGACAGCAAAACTTTTTTCTCGCATTCTGAATGTGGAGGGGCGGGAATGGGCCGGGCAGGTTTTTTTTTTTCTTTATTTATTTTTTTTTAAAGGAAAAATTTGAGTATACTCTAATCTTTTATAGAAAGCATAGGGTTGTTTGTTCTCTTTCATAATCTGACATTGTTAATGGGTAGAGTGGAGAGGCTCTGATCTAATGTTTTATCAAGGGGAAGAGCCATTGAGTCTCCAGAGCTCGGCTCGTTTTGAATCGCAGCAGGATAAGTGAGTAAAGGCGCTAAATGCCACGCATGAGTCTGTGGTTGTCGGGAAGCCTCGTGAATCGCAAAAGATGATGGACAGGTTTTTAGGGGCACGTGGTGATGTAATATGATTAGCTTCTCTGCTTCAAAAGACGCAACATCAATTGGAGATTGTAAGGATGTGACTTTTTCGCAATGAAATTCCTGATTATACAAATGACACGGCGATGGAGAGGCTCCACTATGAAAGGAAAAACGTACACATCAAAGTCTGTTTATCGCTCGCGAGGGAAGTTGTGTGAAGCTGTGGTTGTAGCTTCCTTCAAGTGACCCAGAATCATGAAAAATATCTTTGTAGAGTGAAGAAGCGGGCTACCAGATGGTGCGACCTGCTCCTCTGGTGAGACGCTGGTTTTTGTCACGGCCAGTAAAGCTCACAGAATGACAGTCAAGTTGCATTGTGGGTAACCAGCAGTAGGTTTTATGTTTATGTGATTAATTAGCTAATGGCTTTATTTGAAGAAATGCAAATTGTGGCATTTTGGAAACTGACTTTTACAGCTTGAATACAAAGCGGTCGTGACAATTAGCCTTATGACGATGATAAACTGAAAACATGTTCGTTTTTTTTGCAAATTATTAGGTTGAAGAATAATAAAAGCTTTGTGTGGAAAAGTTTGGGCACTCCTTAAGGTTTTACCACTGGAAAAAATGAAGCTACTCCAAAGATATTGAATTCAGAATAACATTTTCAGACGTTATTAATGCTGTTACTTCTTACATGTAACTGGAAATGAGTGGGAGGATCTCACAAGAGTTGCGCATTACGAGACGGGCCAAGAATATCACAAAGCTGAAAACGGTGGAAGGCAGAACGAAAGAAACCCTAAATAACTTCAACGCTTTTAGCTGTACCGCTACGAAACACATTTATAAGACGTGAGATCTGCCAAAAGGGTATGTAAGCATGTGCTAACTATGTATGTTGTGCTCCAGAAAGTTCTGGCGTCCAAACTTGCACATTCCAGTTTTAATTGTCCAAAATGTACAAAAGGAAGCGTGCGTTTATGTATGGAGAGCTACACATAATAGAAAATGTTTGCAAAAAGTTCGGTCTCTTCCTTAAACCTTGTTTTGTTTTAAGGCAGAGCCAGTCAATTAAATGGTCTTCCTTTTTTTTTTTCCTTCTTTCTTTCAATGTGTGCATCATCCGCATCCTATGGTGGAAGTGCTCGTGTTTCCTGCCAGTGGGGTAGGGCTGGAAGCAGATGGCTGCTGACAGAGGAAGGGGTTTGGAAAGCAGTGAGTGAGCAACAGATGGAAAGGCGCATATGCCTCCAAGTCCCCTCAGCGTGCCAGCAGTCCCGTGACTAGCTGTGGGAAGATTGTGGCCTCGTCCAGGTTGGGGATGGATAGAGGATCACTTTGGAGAATGAAATGTCCGCGGAATCGATATACGGATCCGAGAGGAGCTCCGTAACTCGGCCGTGGGGAGGTCTGGTCGATGGCGACCAGCGCAGCAGTGTGTCAGTTGTTGTTTTGGGGTGGGACTTCAGTTGTTGTGACCCTTTTGAAAGGAAATATCATACTCTTGGCTTCTGTTGTCCCCGGGGAAGTACATTTTCTTCAATGGAAAGGAAGTGCGGCCAGTGTAAACTCACGGCATGCTAGTTGTAGCTTTGGTGTTAGAAGTCACTCACGCCTTCTCATGGAGAGCCATGTAATTGAGAACATGCCGACTATTTAAAGGATGCAGGGCTGTGGAAATTCGACGTAATTCCCTCAGTAGCTCAGGGACATGTCACAGTTTTTTTTTGTCTGCGTCAGTCAAACTTCAAGGACATGCCTCGAATTTGTTTGCTTCTATAAGCCTGAAAACGTCTGGTTGAATTATTCATGTGAGTCACTGTTGGGCTGTTTGTTGAGGTGGTGTGGAGGAGCCCCGTTGTTCCTAATCTGTCTGTTTTACATCCGCCTCAGCCCGGCCCCGCACCCGGGTCTCCTCTTCTTACAATTGTCAAACGAGCTTGTTTTTATGAGGTTAAAATTAGGCTTTTTTTTGCTTTTCGCCACCCAAGGATGGAGTAATGTATTTGTTTTGATGATGTAAATGGAGCCCTCGTGTCGACTCTGACTAGAATATCCTTACAGTTTATTTCCATTGAACTGAGAATAGTTTAAGCCCCGTCAGCACTCTTTTTTTTCTCTTTTTTTTTCTGAGGTTAGCCCTGTTGTCAGAGCAGCTTGTTTAACATGTGCCAGCTGAGTCTTATCACCCAGGTTCTACATTCCTTTTGTAGATGTCATTGTTTTGATGGTGTTTCGACATGTGCTCTGGCCTTGCGCTTACTACCTTCAAAGGGCTTCGCACGGGCAATGTGCCAGAAACTTGTTTATCTGTTTTTTTTGGTGTTTTTTTTTAAGGCTGATTGTAGGGGGGGAAGTCTGAATGCTTTGAAACACTGCAGTGCACAGTTGGTTCCAATAAACTATTAAAAAAAAAAGTGGCATCTGTTATTCCGCTCAAATCTGGATCAAACTGATATTTTGTTAGCTTCGTTTTGTGAATCATACGGCGGGTTTACTCCGAGGAGGGTTTGTTGTGAGGAGATGTTTTATTCTCTGGGAATGACTGGAGAGGAAGTGTAATGCGACCCCCATTACTGTTTATACCCCCATTTCCTGCTTTTCCCTGCTTGGAATAACCTAAAGTTGTTCCACTGCTGAATCCCCCTGGCCATGACCCAGGACTCGTGTCATGTGGTGGGGTATGTGAACTGCATGTATAACAACCCCTCCAGGACTATAATCACAGTCCCCATTTTGGATGAAACATCTAAAGCAGAGCGGCCTCGGCTAGCTTGGGACATAAGCTCCGAGATGCAAAGATTAAGTCTCAGCAGCTCTCTGTGGCTCAATGCCATCCACTTATTCTGCTCAGAATTTTAACTTTGCATGGCATTCCTTCTGCTTTTCTCAAAACTCTGGGATTTGAATGGATCATATGGGCCAGTGATGACCCGCTGCTTCTGTGAACCGATAAAAAAACAAAACAAAAACATCTCTGCGTTGTGAGATTGTGGGTTATTTAAAGAATGCAAACATTTTTCAGTTTTTTCAGCATGTAACAGCTTTCTTTGAGGAACAATAATAGAGTGTCGGTGTGTTTGTATACGTTTTTCATTGTCAAGAACCCCCAGTTGACTTGGAGTAAGAGATTTTTATGTATATTATGGACCCTTGCAGAGTCCCCCCTCTAATAATTTCCTTAGTAAATGAGACAACAACAACAACAACAAAAACCCAAATTGAATTAAATACCAGATTTAAAAAAAAAAAAAGATACCAATAAACAAAAATTATTTTCTCAGTGACAAAAAATATATTACTGATGATTTGAATTCTATATACTGTATTCAAACTGGTTAGTGCAGTGGTGCTTGTGAAAGGGGTTTGAAAGCAGCGGGCTCCCACTTTAAAATGTTTTACTGAATTATACCATGTGGTTTTAGGGTCTAACTTTATCATTCCATCCTTAGACTTTATTTCCCAACTGTTGTTTGTGCCTAATAGCTAATATCTCTGTTTGTGTGTCTCCTGTGTGTGAGAGAGAGAACTTAATGACTTCAGTGCTGCGGTATTTTGTATACATATACATAAATCACGAAAAATTGTGCTGGGAGAGTTGCCCTATGTAAAATTAAAAAAAAACCATCTAGATCCTCTGGCTGCCGGACAATCATTTATCAGCCAAAATTATAGTGGGCCTCAAAATGCCAGGACACGAGAGGCCAACACCAAACATCAGATGGCGAATATGAATAAAATCCCAAAAAGTCATTGACGAGTCATAATCTAAATAGTTTGCTACTTATGTTACTATGGAGATTTGGGAGATTACTGATGAACATTTGGTCCTTTTTTTTTTTTTTTCAAGAATACTGTGTTTCTTAGCTGCTTCTCAGTTCGAGCGTAACATCCTCTGCTGCAGTGCCCGTCGGTGCAGCTCCTCTCCGGCCGTGCGAGTTTGGATGATGAGATTTTCCTCACTGAGGACTTTGGCCTGAAAACTGCAGCGTTCAGCAGGCTGACGCTGCTCTCAGAAGATGAGCTCCCTCTTGCTCACTTTTTTTTCCTCTGCCCAGTGGATCCGACGGCTGGCCCCAAATAAAATCATGTTCGGTTATAAGGAGGCAGAATTATGACACCCATGTTGCTACACAGCACATCTAGGGGCCCGCTGCGCTCTTGGACCCATTCTGTTTTGCAATTGGACCAACTGGTGTTGAGAGAGGCACCCTGCTGCTGTATGAAGTCATATTGAGGCATTTGTATCCATTTTGTGAGACATTTATAGGACTTTTATTTTATCAGTGAGCTGCTTGTTTAGTATCGCCGTACTATCGACTTGTCCGGTTTGCAAGTGCCGGCTCAAAATACGTTTAAAGCATGAAAAAACTGACATGACTAATGTTCGCGTAGGGGCTGTGTGAAGGTATTCCCACTATGAAATCGTGGCTTTTCACATATTTGGCTTCGAGACACCCTGGGCTGAAAAAAGTTTCCTTTCGTTGTGTCACAATTTGGCGGTCGGATTAAAAAAAAACATTGGCTGCTAATGTAGGTCTGAGCTAATTCAAAGCTACATTTTATCTGTTTGCACAATAAAACAAATCTCCCTGTTGTACACCAATGCCAAGAGGGCTTTTAGCAATGGGACCCTAGTTTTGGCGTGCTAGCGAGTAAGCACTCGGGTGCGATTAGTGGTCAGTTTAGAAAAAAACCTTATCTTTTGGCTGCAGTTGCCATCACGGATTGTCGCATGTTAGCTTAGGAAAGGGCCATCTGGCTGAGGTCTGAGTTTATACCGTCAGGATGGGAGTCCTTTAGTATCGGCGCAGCGTGTCAGCGGCCTTGTCGACCTGTCGTCACGCCCGAGAAAAATGAGTCAGAGACAGGAGAGGAGTTGTTGCACCTTTGCATAGCTCCGGTGACTGCGCGCCGAGCAGATCTGCTGCTGAATGTAGGCAGTGGCATGTGTTATGTAACGCAAGTAGGTGGCAAGAGTAGTGTGTTTGTGTGTGTGAAATTTCCCCACACTGCCTCTGACCTGGATGGGCGTCTGTTGAGTGAAATGGCCCCAGGAGATGAATGTAATGGGAGTTTCGGTTGGACGTTGGATGTTGGGGGTGGGGGGTCAGGACTTGGAGTTCTGCTGCCGAGAAAGCCTCCCGGCACTACTTGTCTGGCAGAATCAATCTACCATTTCTATGGATTAAACCCACCTTTCGCTCAATCCCCTTGATGTCTCCGTGCAGCTAATGGTCCCCGTATTGTCGTCACTGCTGGCTCAGGCCTCTTTGTTTGCACCTGGTTGAGGACCGGACCTTCTGCTTTCTGACAAAGCACGGATCAGATCTCATTAGATAGAGTGCCCCGAGGTGGCGCTGACCAGAGGTCGTCGGCCGGTGCTCTGGTATAGTTGGATGGGTCTGGTAATTCGTCGCATTATTCTTCCTCTGAAAACGTCTCATGGCGTGTTTGATGCAGTGTGCAATCACACACGAGGAAGGGTTTAACCTCTCAGTCACCCTTAAACATTTATTCATTCACTTTCTGCACCCTTTTAGTCCACAGAGGATGAAGCCCATCACATCATTGATGGAGACTTTATGATTGGAAGAGCCTCGACGTCACACTAGAAGGACATGTTGACATGTTTTATTTGGGTTTAGACTGACAGGTTTAGACTGACAGACAGGCATGAAAACACAACCGTCCTGGAACGTGCAACGAATACAATAAATAACTATTCCACAGAATCTTACTCACAAATAAATGCAAAACGCTGTCATTGATGAGCACGTGTTGTTCTAAAAAGCTTTAATATGTTTGTAATTGCAAGGTCAAAAGTGTTTCTTCTTTGAGGCTTCACAAACAAAACAGGCAACCAATTAGTTGAATGATATTAAAAATCAATGGTAGCCACTTTAATAAGAGGAGACCCAGTGTGGCCAGAGGCGGCATCACTCCCCAGCAAAGTTCAAAGTGTGCTTTGTCAGCCGCAGCAGCTCCAAGTGCACCTACACAACTACTGGAGGAAGGAGAACGTGGCGAGCTTTGAGATGATGCAGGGTTTGAGCGAACCGGTATGCCGATGACTCATTTCGAAATTCTTCTGGTTGTATCTGACCCTTGCTGAGCAATGCAACACCTCAGCCGGCACTGATTTAAGGACAAGGGCTCGCTGCTGCAAAGCCAAACATGGGAATGGTTTTGGATGTGCCCCTGAGTTATTGGGCGTGCAGCAGGTCCAGGATGAGGCCTAGCATGCACACCCCCCCCACCCCCACCCTCCATCCCCCCACCCCGCCTCTTAAACATGCAGGCAGTTTTTAGTTTGTTTGGTTGTTCATGCAGAGCTGCACTTGAACATCCTGGAGAGTTTGTCCTCTTGTGTCCATCTGGAGAAAATAACACCCACTCTTCGTGATTTTTTTCCTTTTTTTTTTTTTTTGGATCCCTTTGCTTAGAAGCCTTTATGGAGCAGATTTCAAATAATCAGTCTTCAGAGTGCTATCCAGCATCGGTCCCATTCTGTTAATGCACGCTGCAGAGAAGCATAGTTTCCTTTCCCTGTTGTAACTGCTAGGCTCAGCTCCTGGTACGATCTCTAAATAAAGATTGCACCAAACTCTTATGGGTGCAATATTTAGCCTGTCAGACCTGGATGATAGAAAATTGCTGTAAACACGAGGCAGTGACTCTTTTTGTGAGGGCTGTTTCTAGGTTAGACAGAAGCGGGGGGCACGCATTCATGGTAGCAGTGGTGAATCGGCTAATTCAATAAGGCATCTGGCCGTCAGAGGTTTCAAAGCCAAACTCAATAAGGACACAGATTTTTCACGCCCCACCCCCCACCCCCAAAAAGCTGAAAAAACCCAGAAGTTTAACAGTCAATTTAGTCAGATGTGAGATGTGAAGTCAAATGTTCCTCACAAACAGTCTATCACTCAGATTGGAGATCTTACTTCTTCCCGACACATTACAAAAACAGTGAAAGCGCCGGCCATATGGGGGGGCTCGTCCTGGATAAATCACAATCCTGACAAGGTGCACCTCTCTGTTATGTCGTCATGAATAATTCATTTCATTTTTTTTTGTGGAATACATTAGCCAACTCTCCGTTATTGAGTTACCTCCGACAGATTGTGGTGTCATAAGCAAGTATCACACAAACCGCCAACAAAGGAAAGTGTTGATCCGCCAGCTGAACACGCGGGTTATTACACTTGTCGAGTGGATTGTTTAGAGTTTGTTGTGAAAGATGTCAAATTTGGGATTATTTTGCTGAAACTAATAAGTGTAGAAGGTAGACGGGAGTGACGGGGAAACTCATATTTGTTGACAGAAAATCCTGAAGAAGTTTACCGTCCTACTTTGGCAGCATTTCCAGTATATTTAAAGGACATCTTTGATGTTTTCGTTTTAATCACAGCGTGAGTGTGACAGACGGAAGAAGTGTTTGGTAATGCAGAGAGAGAGAAATGCATATAATTAATTAATAGGAAAAGACACTTTCTCATTGAGTCTCGCACTGATTTATTCTCATCGATTTCCTTTTCTCCTCTCCCTTGCACGCTCGCCGGCCTATCTCGATGAATGCCCCACCCCCCGCCCCCCAATGCCACGCAACTGCAGGTAAGACCGGCAAACACGCCATCACAAAATGATGAAATAATTCTGAAATCTGCCTCCAGAGTGCATTTCTAATGTGACAGATGTCTCGATGTTTCTTACACGACATGCAAACTTGGGGTTAGCTAGCCGGTCAGCGCTGACCACGGCTTCACCTCCCTTCTGCTTTTGTGGATCCCAATCGGGCGACTTTCTGCCCCCCCTCGCCGTCCATGCGTTTAGTGGCCAGCTGTTAGCCTGCGTTAGAACCTACACCCATCTGGACGTTTGTGTGTGGCAGCAGGTGTTGCAGGACGTGAATAGAAGCTAAATATTTACTTTTCACCACCTAAAGAGCTTTATTTTCCACCTAATCCAAGCAGTCATAAGCTTTCTAGTTAATATGTTGACCGGGCTGATTTGCCTTTCAAATCTCTCAACGCCCTGCTTTTGGTCGCCCCCCACCCCCACCCCCACCCTCCTCACATTCGAATGGATCGTCTGTGTTATTGTTTCTGACATATTCACTGTGAAAAGGAGGGATCGCAACGCCCGAGGCAGGTTATAAGCAGGGTAATATGTCTGATGTATTAAAAGGTCTCGCTACACAAAGGCTTTCTGGATCTCTGTGGAAACCCACCGAGCATTGGGTGGGGTTTAGCTCACAACCTCGAGAGAGACGCCAAATGCGGACTCTCATCTGGCCTACTTCCCGATCACTTGTAACACGCCGCCATTCGGTCCGCCTCCTCTTCCCATGCTAAGCCATCCGTGTAGTTATTGTGTACATTGTGCCGTCGCTGCAGTGGAGGACCCTTACAGGGGTTTTCCATATGCTTAGGAGGTAAAAGGTGTGCCTGACAGTAGCATTGTTAAAGCAAGACCAGAACACTGGCTCTCCTTTGCAAAACAACTTTTCCCTCTTCTGTTTTGAAACGTATTTTCTCTCCATGGCAAGACAACAAAGCCAGTTGATAGTTGGGTCCAGGGGCGGAGCTATGGCCCCGATCCCCCATGTGGCAAGGGCCCCCCCCCCCACTGTCGGGACTGACGAAAGGTAAACAGCACTTTACCTATAGCTGCCCCTGGGCCCTTTGTACGCTTGTTCTGACGTTGGTTGGGTCAGCTCGGGTTAGCTCCGCTCTGAGGATGCCGCTGAAAATGTTGCACCAATTAGACCATTCACAAAAATCAATAAATCAATTGATCGCACAATAAACGACACAAACCCGATGAATTTTGCCAGCCTCAATATTTCCTCGTCTCACGCTGCCAGACAGGCTGGATGTTAAGAGGGTTCACTCTGTGCATCGGTCTCAGCACCTGGGCGCATTGGTTCCATAGCGGAATGAATGGAGTGAACCCTCCTGTCAGTCATCCAATATCTTTGTGCCATTGGGGGGAGGAGGGGCCACTAGTGTACACACACAGTGAGCCTTGTGAAAAGTTCTTGACATTCCAATTCTAATGTTAAATACTCTTGAGAAATTATAGTTGATCTTGTTTTACTCTTACATATTATCAACATTATGATCTCAAAATAATGGTGAAAATAATATTGTTTATTGGCAATAATTTGTGATGAAATACATAGTCCAGCAAAAGTTGTTATTGTGACAGGCCTTGCACCAATCAGAAGCAATAATCTCGTGCTTGACCCGGGGAAAGCTGTTGCTGTCAGGAAGTTTCTAACCTGCGTTTAGTCATGATAGCTGTGATTTAGCGTAACCAATTGATTTAATGTAAGAGTTGCGTTTCCTGTTGTCCAGCGGCTCGACAGTCCACCAAAGTGCTTTTTAATTCAATTTGCTAATTGACGGCGCATCATTAGTCCAAACCGCGCTCGCCATTTACCCTCCAGAGTATTCCGTTGACACCCACGACCAGTCAGGGTGGTTTTTGAAGCTCCGTTTGGCACCTGGTTTTTGTCTTGCTCCCGTAATTGCTCACTGTCAATGTTTTGACACCGGCTGCGTGGGCGGCATGTTAAAAGGTAGCCACAAAAACAGCGCCTAAAAAGAGCATATTAGAAATGGGATCAACAGAGTTTTTAGAAGTTGCTGATGGACTTTTTGAGGAATGACTTGAGATTTTAAAAAATGTGTTTGCTTTAAATGAGCCGATACAGTTCAAATCAATGATGCTGTCATTAAAACAAATGAGTTATTCTTGACATTCTTTTTGTCTTTGTGCTTCAGGCACATTTCAGCAAGGCCGTCAATGTTTTCTTGCCCTTTTTTCCCATCTTCCCATGAAGGTCATTTGTATGCAGGTGCAGGCTGCTTCATTGACCTCGGTTGGCGCTTGTCAATATGAGTCTACACAAGGACATCAATTGTGTTAGAAGATTGTGAGTTTGAGTTCTAAGCTGGGTGGTCGATTTGTTTGTGCCCCCAAATATTCAGCAAAGTGCCATGTTAAAATCAACAACAAATCCGACTGTTACAATTGTAATTTCCCCATTGTGGGATAATGAAGAACTTAAGACTGTTCTCCAGACCACTTTTTGAAGGTCTTGGTCTCTTTTTTATTCACTCTTTTTTTATTCGCTCTTTTTTTTATTCGCTCTATCTCTCGTACTGAGTGGACTCTGGATTTTGTATCCAGGCCCGTGTACACCCCCACTGCCAGGCTTTTAGACTGTGCCTTGCTTCAGACAACAACCAATCACTTCCAATCACTGGTAGATTGATTATTTCCCCCAAGTTGCAGCCTCTCACTTCTTTTAAATGTACTCATTTGATTTCAGTCAACTTGGAAATCACATTCACCTGAAAAATCCACATCTGATCTTGGTATGGAAATTAAAAACAGCCTAAAATGGTTGAAATGAGTGGAAATAGCTGTCTATACACCAAGCACAAAAGACCAATTTTCTAGAAAATAAATATAAAATAGCTTTGTTGATTTGTTGCGTTGTGCTGCATAAATAAATATAATGCAGAGGCTATTTTTGTTGCTGTCAAACTTATTCAAATCGAAAAACAAAACTGTCCTTCTGTTCTGTCATCATCTTTCTTTGATGTATCCGGACTTGCTCTTGGCGTCCCCTGGTCTTGTTAAAGTCCTGGTCTCGGCGTGTGCGGTCTCGACTACAACACCACTCATCAATGATATCGATTGCCAGTGATGTGTGTGTAAATGTGACTCTCCAGCTTCCTGACATCTTCCCGGCATCAGTCACACACACCATTTCTGATTTCGCTCTTCAAGCCGTATTTGTGAAAATTGGCGTAATCACTTAAATACACACCAGCCTGCGTCTGATCAAAGCAGAGAATGACTAAGGATGCTTTTACGAGCTTTTTGGATGTCTCTCTGTAGTATCACATACTGTATTTGCTGTCATTTGAGTGGGGGGCGGCGGCGGGTGATGGGAGGTTTTTGTGGTTTCGGCTTTTTCTTGCGTGTCTGTCGAGTTACGGCGTCGAATTTTAAGTCGTCCTGGTTCTTTTTGCTTCTACCGATGTGTTAGGAAAGATGTGGGGATTGAATTGGAGGACAGGCAGTTAGAATAACGCAGCCACGTTTGCCTGAGTGGTTTCCAGGCAGCTCCTTTCATCTCACCCTCCCATCCTCCTTCTCTTTGCCCTCCACTTCCCCTTTTTTCCCCTTATGTAATCTGGAGATGGGGACGGCGGTGCGGCAGCTGATGGCAGCGTTTTTTCAGTCTATATGTTGAATCATAATGGATCCATCTGCCGGACGCTCGGAAGATGCCCAGACTCTATCAGCAATAAGAGCAATTTTCCTTTGTCACCTCACCGTTTTTTCCATCATGTAATTTTTCGTATACTTTTTTTTTTCGACGGGACTTTTCCTCGTCTCATCAACTTTTCCAAACAAGGGGGGTGGGGGGGGATGGGGGGGTTGGTTGTTTCCCACTGTTTTCAAGCATTCTTTTAGCATCACATAGGATTTTGGCTGAGGCATCTCTTGAGAGTCCTCCAAAACTTTGAGAAAATAGAAGCTGGCGCAACTCTTTCCACGGTAGTTGAATTTAGCATTTCGGGGCCAGGTGATTCGCTTTGCCACTCTCCCAAGTGTGAAATTTGATGT
>CAESWR010000162.1:269281-283045 GCA_903171835.1 Mullus surmuletus | reverse complement strand
CAGTTACCGGATGTGTAGTCAGGAACCAGTCATCGCTCTCTCCCTAATCTCTCCTCTTGCTCGCCCTCCCCCTTGCTCGCCACCATCTGCAGAGGATGCCAGGGACTGGCCCGGTGGCAGAATTTAGACTCGCGGGCCTCGGAGCGCCGCCAGGCTCGGGAGGAAAGTCCTGGAGGGAAAAGGCCTTTTTACAGTTCACGCTTGTCTGTCCTGCGACCCCCCCGCTGCACGGAGCTGGACGGGCGCCCGTCCGCTCTGACGTCGGTCCGCCCTGCCTCTCAACAAGACAACACCTCGCTCATCTGGCGTCCAAAGCATGCCCAACAAATCCCCCGGCCGCGAATTAGTCGCAGGGTTCCTCGGTGTCCCGACCAGCACCCCTCATCCACGCAGTTATTCTCTTAAAGTTCCCCCGCTGCAGGTTTTGGACAGTGCTTATCCTCTCCTCCCCGCCTCTTTTTGTACAGTAACCACTTCATTTAAAGCAGTTAAAGTCAAATTGGAGGTAGAGGCGCTTCCCAAAGCTCCCTCCCCCAGGACGGCACCGAGCTGCAGAGCGCCGTGTTTCTCTAAGTAATGAGAATGCGAACTACTTAATACCTGGCTGCAGAAATAACAAGGCAGGAGCGATGCGGCGCGGCCCGCCACGTGCATGCGCACTGTGCCCGCTATAAATAACGCCATTCCCGCTGCAGGAAAATGGAGAGTGCATCAGATGCTGTCGGCTCTGACCCTCTTGTCATTTGATTCAATACAGTTTGGCTAATTGGTGATGTGAGGGGAGCTGACGGAGTGAAGCCCCCCAATCCTCGCCATGGTTACACAGGTCTTATGCTTATAGCGAGCAGCAACATGGAACATTTTGTCTCTGTCAGGCTGGTTGGTGAGCCAGATGGAATTCAGGCTGTATGGAGAAATAATTTTAGTTCCCTCGGTTGGGCAGCCATTGCCAAAACATCTGATTATCTCTTTTCGTTTTTCTTTTTTTTCTTCAACCACCATTGGAATCTAATGGTTTTCACCTTTCATGTCCGCCAAGGGCTTTGCCAGGACGACTCTATAAAAAAAGGGCCTTTTCTGAAGGGGTTGGAGGTTGCGCCAGCGCCCCCTGGAGCACGCTGTCATGGCGATGAGAAATCCACAGATGCTAGCAGGCGTCGTGTTTGCAGCGGAGGTTCCACTGTGGAAAGTAGCTGCTCTTACATAACTACACTTTGTTTCCTTTCTTTTCTTTCTCTTTCTGCTCCTTAATTATGAAAGCGGCGTCTCAGAATCTCAATTTTCCTCATCACGCCGCAGTCTCCAGGATTTGAGATCTTGTCTCACCAATGTAGGTGTATCTTTTTTTTTTAGGTTTTAAAAATGGATGGAGTTGTTTTCCTTCCATAAAAATCTGTGTTTTCTAACCTGGGGGTGGATGGGTAACCACTATCTGCCTCCCCTATGAAAATGGCTTTTCCAGCAAAATATTCGTTGTAAAATTTGAGTTAATTTGCGTGGAAATCTCTGTAAACAACTTTCCATCATATAAAGTGTATAAATATGACCTGCCAGCGCATGATTGAGAGCGCGCAGATTTCCTCTTGGCTCTCCTCGGCCGGCCGGCAGCTATAGTAATCAAAACCTGGCGTGGCTGCAGTATGTGCACGCATTGTTTGGTCGTGTGGTGATTTGTAAGAAAAACAGCATGGAGCAATATGGTTTGTCCTCCCATAATGTATCGTTGGTCTCTCACTGTGAAGGGAAGGTTTTTTGTTTTTTTTCCCTTCTCCTCTACCTCCCTCCCACTCTCCCTCCCTCTCTCTCCCTTCCCTTTTTCTCTCGCACTCTGCAAGGGTGAACGTGGGCGGCTGTACAGAGCATGACAGCAGCGCTCTGTTGAATTTAGACTAGAAATGAGGAATAAAAGAGAACGCAACACCCATGGAAACACTGAGACGGTAGTGATAAAAGAGCTTGTTTGTCTGCGACGATTGTTGAGCTTATAGTTAACTTGCGCCACCATTTTGTCTCCCACTGCCCGCGGAGAAAAAAAAGATTCTGAGCTGTCATTTGTGACAAAGTCGACACTGATTATCACCCGCTCGTGTAATCTCCAGTTTAATGATTTTATTTTCCCTCCCCCTCGTTCTGTGCATCTCGCGTGTATTTATACCGGGTAGTCTTTGCACCCCTTTGTTTCTATGTTTCGCCAGCACACTTTCCTTCCATCCTCTGCACTCCCGCTGCGGTGTGTGCAGCGAGGGGCTCGGCAGCAGTGACACTGATGAGCACAGCATCAGCCTCCAGCCGCGCATGTGTGTGTGTGTGTTTGTCGCTATGTGTGTGCATGTGCCTCACAGTCGGTACGCCTATGTGAGCGTGTGTGTGTGTGTGACAGGACGCTGGCATTGATGAATGCAACAGCAGCTGGGCTGAAATGAATGTTTCATTCTCTCTTTTTTTTCATTTCTCGCACAAAACCAAACATTAGATTGACGCCCTCCCCCTCCCCCCTCCCCCCTCCACACACCACCACCCCACCCCAAAATTTCCTAACCTGCGTTGCTTCCTGTCGGGGAGATGAATATGAATCGGCGCTGCTGTCGCTCAGCAGTCAAACTGGGTGTGGAGTGGAGGCTGCCGCGGACTGCTAGGTGATGGGTGACTGTGCACAAATCACAGTGGATTAACGTGTGAGTCGTCCTCCCCGAAAATAACGCAGGGAAACGACATGCCTGTGAGGCGCTTCTCATCAAATACTAGAAGTCGCGCTGCTCTGACAATTGCTGGGATTCCTTATCAGATGTGTAAGCAGACTCCCACTTGATTTTAGAGCATTTATTAGTTTCTAGCTGTTTCCCAAAGATCCTGTTACATAACGAGCGCGATCTCATTTACTGCTATCATGCTTACTCAGGTGTTTGTTTGATCATTATTTTTTCCGATAATCCCTGCACAAGCCTCGTGTCGTTTGATGGAGAAGCCTCAGTAAGTACGTGGAATCTGTCGATCAGAAGTGGGTTTCACTGGCCTACTTTTGAAAGGACCGCAGCAGCTTTATTCATTTTTTTGTGCGATCTGTAAGAATGATAGGACACACATTCCAATTCAGCATGTCCAATGTGTTATCTGGAGCGATGGGAGACGTGAGCGACCGGGTTCGATCTCAGAAAGAGGACAGGAGCAGATGCGGAGAAATTCATGAATGAATGGATGAATGAAAAACGAGCTGTCTTGCAAGTGAAATGTAAAAACCAATTTGCCTTGACACTTAAACAGGTGGTGAGGGCTTTGAGGTTGCCTAGGCAACCGGTTGCCTGTGGAATGGTTGGGCAAGTAGGTGTGGAGTCAACAGGGGTTTGTGGGCCGCTGAGAGCGGAGGCAGCCGATTGGCACACAGCGCCGCTGCACGGGGGCTAACGCTGACGATCTGACGGCAGCGTTGACCCTCGTCCATCTGCTGGGAAAACGGGAGGGTCAACAACGTGACGTGCGGGGAGTACTCACGACCCGGGCCTCCGCGCCCCGCCGTGCCGCAGCGGGAAGCCCGACGGCAGTTTGTGGAAACTTCACAGTCGGGGGAACACCTGGCAGAGCGAATCAGCTGCTGGATTCTTCTGGAGCTCTGCGGATGCAGCCGCCTCGCAGGTTTTCACATCAGCCTGCTTTGCTATGAGCTGCGAGTTGTAACAGCCTTGCAGTTAAAACAATTAGCCGATTAATCCGGGGAAAAAACGGGAGGGGAGGGGTGGGTGCTCTCTTTACATCACATTACTATTGCTCTGTTCACACACCGGTGATGGAGGTGCCAACCTCATCAGAAGCAATTAGACTCGGCGTCATGCTTGAAGACACAGCCTCGATTTGAATCCGTGACCTCCCGATTACCAGATGGTCACCTCTTAGCCACGCTGCCTGAAATCAAGTGAGAAGGATTTTGAAAACTGATCTATTAGGACGTTATTTAATCCAAACAGCCCTGAAAAGCCCCAAACTAATCATCGTAGTATTGACCGATCGCTTAATTGCCCGCTCAATTAAATGGTGAATTTGCTTGAAAAATCGGTTGCTCCAGCTGAAAGCAAAACACAAAGATTTTTAGTTTGGCGTAACGTGGCGGCTGGGGGTGGGGGTGGGGGTGTGGGGGGGGGGCGCGCGGGTGGTTCTGAAGGTGTCACCTTGTGCACGTTACAAACTGCGCACGTCTCCGCGCTTTTAAAGGTGAACCGTTCTGGCATGTGGCGGCATCTGTATGTGAACACAATACTGCACAGTCTGCTGCACACACACACACACACACACACACACACACACACAAACACATGCACACGGTAAGTGCTCTCACTGCGGTGACAACTGCTGGAGAGGGGAGGGGAGGGAAGGGGTGGGGGGTGGCAGCCTTGTATTAAAGGTCAAGGATCCAGTGGTCTTTACATTAGTCCGCGCTCTAACCACAGTGAAGACCCCGCTGACCACACACACACACACTGCCAAACGCTTTAAATGACACACGGAACCTTTGAGGGCGGAAAGAGGGTAAACACCACAACAACAAACCTTCCACTTACATATGATCACAGCGTGTGAATTACGTTGTTTTGCAGCGGGGGGCTAGTTATCGTTAGATCCCAGAAGCGTCGGAGCTCGCGTGTGAATCAAGTGCTCGCCGCCGCTCCTCCTGAATCATATAGCCAAGTCGATTTGCATGCAGCAGTGTCTCTTTAATGGCTAATTATTCACATGAATTTGTGGCATCTCTTGCTGCACCCCCCCCCCTGTACAGCCCCCATCACCACCACCACCACTCAGAGCGAGTCACCTCAGCCATTTTGTTCTTACTTTCAGCAGAGAGGCCGATCAACAGTGAGAGAATCCGCTGAGGATGCGGAGTGCGTGGGCCACTACCCCACTGATGAGCTTCTTATGTAATATCCGTCTTGCAGCCTCTCACTCGCACGCTGGCGGTGGATTGTCCACAGCGAGCACAAAGTGGCAGCTTTTATTTAGTTTTGTGTGTAGCCGTGGGTGAAACACCGCTGCCTTTTTTGATTTTTTTTTGTTGTTGCTTTATTTGACATTTCATTTAAAAGTGTCTGAGAGATCGGTCAATAGAAAATATGCATTATAAACATCTTTCACTGCATTTTTATCTCCCTCTCAGTGCCTACAATAAAAGGAGGGTTACGGCTGCAAACATCCTCTGCCTTTTGATTTTCATACAGCAACAGCGCCCCCCTGTGGCCGTGCGCCGCCAGCATCCATGCCAGGAGACTCTTTGCTGATGCATCTTCGGCCGGCGAAATCAAATTTATACGCCAAACGGCGAGTACGGAGGGGATGCAGAGATGGAGGTTGTTGTCGCGCGTCTCCGCACTACGTGGGCAGAGCTTATGTTGGGGATTTAGATGAATCTCCTCCGTTTATTGTGTCAAGGCGGCGCTCAGTTGTTGGCTAAAGTCAGATTAGCTATTTGTTTGCTCTCCGCAGCTGCCCGTTCTCCAGGGGCGCCGCGCAGATGCTGTCATCTTTTGCTTATTATCTGCGGATTTAGCGGTCTGTCTCAAAAAAAAAGTCTGAGTAATTTGGCGTCCCCGTCACTCCGCCGTCCATATCTTCTTATTTACTTTGCGGGAGAGCTGAAGCAGGGCGATTTAGATTTTTTGCCTAAGTGACCCGCTAATTCCTTAAATACACAGTTTGAGACTTTGCCCGCAGCCGCTCGCACAGATGCTCACTGAGAAGTTCACAAATCAATTAAAGCGATAATAGATGCTCCCGGATCTAAATATATGAATCTTAAAGCAAAACAGGGCAAGAAAATTAGAAATAAAACACATCAGTATCAATTATCCTGGAGTGTACGGGTAGGATTTCCAGTAGGACAGTAGGCCAAAGAGTGTACAATAACAATTTCATGTGTAGGGGCGTCCTGATACAACTTTTTCACTTCCAGTATGATACCGATATTGCAGCCTTGAATATTCCCCGATACTGATCTGAAACAATATCACCAAGAATCATATGACTTATTTTGTAGTATGGAATGTTAGAAAAGGCTTGATCCAGTGATATTACTCAAACAGAGAACAATAGTCAGCAACAGTGGCTATGAGAAAAACTGACCCATTTATTATCAACCAATGGCTTTCATACATTTTAACCTTAAACATAAGAATATTTTTCACAGAGGTCGGACCTTTCATTCTCCGTCCTGATGTGACTCTGACTCCGATCGAGTCTATGCAGCTAACGTCCGCTACCGGCATCGCGCGGCCTTCAGGTCGTCTCTGCTCCGTCGGGAGAACGCGGCGCCGGAAGCCGTGAATGTCCGCAAGCGTTGTGGCTCCACAGCAAATAGGAAGGTGCGATTCTCTCACAAGCATCACAGAGGACGATGTGACGGCCATCCAGGCGCTTGGATGCGTGATGGAGCGAGGCCACGATTGTTTGATTTTGCATCCCTAATTTGTGACATTCTGCCATATACAAGAAAAAACATAGTGAGGAATGTTGTTCAAATAAGATTAACAATATTAATTATTTTTTGAATTCAAGGTAACGTTGTGTAATGGTGTAAGTACTTGGGATTCGTTTCAGTGACAACTCAAATGCAAGTACTCGTACTTGTTTTGAAAAAAGTGGCATCGGTGTATCCCTAGTTTCTATGGTTATACCACTTATACTACAGCCAATCACCGCAAGCGTAATTTGAGCACTTTCAAAATGTATTTGTGTAAAATCTCTTGAATGGGGAGGAGTGGTGACATTTACACAGCTGATTGCTTTCCATTCGCAGGATTAATACTCAATGAAGTAGCACAAAGTGTTGAATGAAATACTCAATTTGTATCAGTATCGTTGTAAGGGTACTGGTATTGGTGCTTTTATTGAACATTTTTTAAACAATACCCAGCCCTACTGGTTGGACACCCAAATTTAGGAGGGCCAAAGAGAGCAGAATTCTAATGCATGTGGACACACTTGAAGGTCACAGATTTGAGCTGTTGGGTATGTTGAGCAGACACCGAGGGAAGCTTGAATTATGTGGGGAAAAAAAAGTTTTACGGTCATAATGAAACACTTGGTGACACTTGGTAACCCCCATGTAGAGGTTACACAGAGAAACAGTTTGAAACCCATATCGCTGTGTTGTTTTGCTCGGGCATCAAAGGCGAAATCGCAGTGTCAGACATAAACATGGACATGGGGGACATTTGATGCACCAGACCAAGTGATATTTGAAGAAGTTAGGGTACTTTTTCCAAGTTGTCTGGTGTTCAAGTACTTCTGGGAAATGAAGGCATTTTGTCATTTCTTGGGCAAAGCTCCCTTAGCAGCTTTAACAGCTTTGGACTATGATGGCTTCTGCTCCTAATCCGCCGAAAAATAAGTCTGAGTTTTTGGCTTTGCTGCACAAAAAAAGAAAAAAAGAAGCATAAAGGTGCGCTGTGACATTACTCGTGATTGAGTGAGTAAGCTTTGCCCTTTTTGATAGATAGATTTCTCTCTGCCGCGGGTCTATTGCAGCGTGACTCATTGTTGGACCATTAGGAGGCACCGCGAGGATAACAGAGGACCGGGCGGCAATTTACATGAAGAGCACAATTAGCAGCCGTTCTCCCACACATTTATTTTATTATTAGAATAGACATGGAATAGTCGGGAGGGTTTATTCACGTTCAGCGCCCCGCCAGATCCGCGCGGCAGCTCCCCTGCACCCTCAGCAGCGTTTGTCTCCTGCCGAAATGTGCATGTGTCATGACTTTCCGAGTGTGTGCAGTGTGCTTTCAGAGTCTGCTCTGCACCGGGAGAGCCAAAGCCGGCTCGAGTCGGGCTGAATGCCGAGAGCAGCTGCTTATCTGTCGAGTATTTCGCGAGCAAACATGTATTTACCGCTTTACACAGGAAGTTAATTCACCATTCGGGCGGCAGGAAATTGCCGACGACTCTGCGTGCAACCTTTTGTTTCTGTAAAACATTTTTGATGTTGTGCAGCGTTCTACCGGGTTTTCATTTGTGATCCATCATCTGCATTACAGGGAGATTGGATGGATTTAAAGTTATTGAATCTAATCTCATATGCAGCTGTGGTGAAATGAAGAAAAGCATTACTGACAGACTTACTGTCTCCAGCATATTTAACGAGAACGGAAGCGGCGGCCGCCATTTTTTTATAGCTTAAACAAAGCACTTTCATTTATGTAAAAGAGTAAGAAAATCAATGCTGATTCTGTCTGATTATCCAGGTGGAAAAAAACTCTGAAATAATCAGATATAATAATCGCAACAGCTTCATCATGCACGAGGAGATACACACGATGATGTCACGAAAGGGCTGTTAATCAAATCTCTTTCGGAAGCGAAGCTAATAAACACCATGTAATCGCAGAGCTTCTCCTTTACGTGCAGCGAAAGTGAGACGGAAAGAGCTTGTTTTCATTTTAAACTTCAGCAGTTTTATTAGCATTCGGGGATTTTAATCATCTGTTTGATCAGCTTTTGTAGTCGCCGAGTTGCCGCATGAGTCCGCAGTGTTTCCGACTGCTTCCCCACACAAAGGAGGAACATCAAACACACACCGATGCTCTTCTGCGCGCCGCCATTCCAGCGACGACTTTTGATCGTGTTTATTTACTCGGAACCCGGAGATTTGGCGCTCTTGCATGCGAGAGCTGCTGTTTGTTTGTCCGCGTGCCAGTGGGATTTACGCTCAAATTTCCATGGCTGAGTTTTACCAAACTGGGAAGGACTCATTAATCTTCGGAGCAGGTCAGGACGCCCTTCCCACAGCAGGATTGCACCAAAATTGCCTGGCTGATTTCTGTGAGCGCCCAGGTGTTGGGACGGGACTCAATTTTCAGGCAAGATTGTCGTTTTTTTCCCGGAAAGTCGAGCAGTGGAGGCAGTTGATAATTGATTCCTCATCACTCAGCAGAATCTTTTTCAAGGTTTTTTTTCTGCGTCTTTGACATTCATAAAGTTCTGCCCCGTTTTTCCGAATAAACGAGGCTCCGCTTTATAAGAAAGGGAGGCCGCCGTCGAGATAATGCCGGCCGTCCTGCAGCTGTCACCACAACGAGGCGCAAAACTGACATTGCTGCCGCGCTGATCTCATTGGCATGCAGCAGCGGCGGCGTCCAGGCAGCTGGTTCCGACTCGGCGCAGACAAAGGGCCTATCATTCAAAAATAACAGCCAGCGTCGCCGGCCTGCAATGCCCGATCCCTGAACCTTGACTCGCAGGGCCTCAGTCACTCACACGCAAGCGAGAAGGAAAAAACTGTGATTTTTTTTTATTTTTTCTCCCCGCTTTCTTTTTTTTTTTTTTCACATCATGCGGCATCTCTCCGCAATCAGCCCTGGAGTGGTGGAGCGCTGTAGCACCTTTCAGCAGGTTTTCACACGCACCTGCCTCTTGCTTTGCCAGAGCTCCAGAAATAGTGCACTGCAGCAGCGTGGTTCTCCGAGGGGCGGGCAGCCATGTGACCTCGCAAAACTATAGTACCTATGGAGATGCCTGAGTAAAAATAGCGGAGCTGCTGCGGATCGGGCGGTGTGGGGGGGCTTCCCCTGAATTCCATTAATCTCCGAGTGTCTGCAGTTATTTATCATGCAGGGTTACATAACAGAGGATCACATAATAGAATCACATCTTCCCAGAGGGTGTGGGTGCAGATGAAGCCGATGCATCTTCTGTTTCTTTCTTTCTTTCTTTTTTTTTTTTCTTGAAGTGGCAGTTATTTGTGACGGTCTACTTAAAGAACAGGTCTCCCTTCTCCCGGGGATGCTGCCGAGCCGATGCGGAAGGGGGAGGGGTGGGGGGGTGTGGGCGGACGGGATTGGGTTTAGGATGAAGAGATGCAGAGGGAGCGAGGAGGAAGAGGAAAACCTGGAGGAGCTCACATATTTTTGGTGTCATTCTGCCCATGGTGATTGTCTTCCAGTTGCTCAAACTTACAGCTCATTAGTCTGTTTATGGATTACACAGTGGAAGAAGAAGCGCTTCTGTGTATGTGTGTGTGTGTGAATGTGTGTCACATTCAAACACAATCAGCTGCAGTGGCAGGGGGAAAAATCAATTGCTGAAAACTTAGCATGGATTGGAGGTGTAGGAGGTTATGGCACTTCAAATCTCAATGAGGCAGTAATATTGAATAATAATGCACACTGTTCATGCTCAGCATACAAGATACTCCCCATTAAGTGCATTCAAGAGGCTTCTGGCAAATGAAATATATAAACGGGGGCACATCAGCTTCTCAAGTGCAGTATAGTCTGCTTTTGCTCATTAAATGGCCATTTGTTGCAATTTAGACACCGTTTTTTATGCCACTTGTTATTTGTTTCAGACGGATGGCCGCTGTATTGAAATGGGTTCGTCTGATGCCGAACGTCAGCGGAGCTCCGGCTCGGCGTCGCACAGAAATGTGACATTTGAACAGTAACAGCGCTCCGATAATGACTGCATCATTCCCGTGGAGGTTCGCTTCAAGGTCTTAACTTGTCCTGCGGCTGCCGGCTCGGCTCGGCCGGCTCGCCGCAGAGCCGTAGAAGTTATTAAATACGTCTCTTTGGTGCAGCAGATATGTGCCTCCTCTAATTGACTAGATTTCTGACACTTCCTGAAGGCTGAACTCCCTCTTGTCTAATAAAGATGGTGCGTCAGCATTTGCAGGAATTGAACCTGCAGGCTGGATGAGAGTTTGAAGAAGTTTGGGTGATTTGCTGTGGAAAAAAAGAGAATGATGTTGAGTATCGGTTAATATTATGAGCAAGTGCACTTTATTTTTATCCCCATTTCCTCTTAGATTGAATGAATCATCTCATCTCGTCTTTCTACAACAAACTGCTTCTCATTTCTTATGTACATCACACAGATTTTTGTTGCTGTGTGTAATGTTTCCATGAGTCGTCAAGTGTCAAAACCTGACAGACTGGAGTCTTAAATGAAACTGCGAGTTCAGCACATCGCCGTTGTCCGGCAGAGGGTCGGACTTCCCAGATCAGCACTTTTGACATCTTCAAATTTATTATTGAAGCTTCTCAAAGAAAAATGCAGTATTTTTTAGCGACCCTATGATGACCCACAGTCCTGCAGCTCTGTGCTTCACTTGGCTCGCCTTTGAAAATTAATGACATTTTAGTAAACCTTATAAAATTGCCATCCATCATGGATAACGTTTGACCACCCAGATACTATTTTGACATTGATATTAGCATGCTAGCAATGGTTTGGCTTCTGGTGTTCGCTGCTCCCTAACAGTATTTGCTAAAGAACCGTGCTAAAGTACAACTTAGTTGGTCGACTCTAGTTTTAACCTCAGTGACTCAGTGACCCCCAAATCGCCTTCACAAGATGTTTAGTCCTTAAAGTCCTAAAGTCCTAAAGAGTCCTTCATTTTCCCCGTTTAGTTTTTGCAGATTCCATCTTGAAGCTAATGTTAGCTAATGCTGGAGTTGCAGGTGGGCGTAGGGGAGTTCGGTGTTCGGTGCTCGGGGGTGAGCACAAACACTTTTCTTGAAGTTAACTTGAAGTGAACTCTGTTCACTCATTGTTCAAATTATGACAAAACAAATATTGACAAATATGTCAATGGCGTCTAAATATCCCTTTGAGCACATTGCGAGAAGATATCTGACTTTTTCTGCAAGTGTGATCTCCAGTCCACCCTATTATGCCCCTGGAATTTTCTGAAATGCGAACCTGCGTTAGTCGGGTTATCCGTAGCTCACGCCAACGCCACTTTGACCGAAAAGACGAGGATGATAAAGCGTTTCCTCCGTCGGCGTACCTGCCAGGGACGGCCCGATCCGTCATCGCGTTGAGGGCACCTGGAAATGTCACAAGGAGCACATAATTCGAAATTCGCCGTTGATGGATGGAGCCGTGTCAAAACTCCACCAATTAGGACACAGATGTTTTGCTCCAGTCTCTTCTGCCTTTTTATTCAGCCGCCCGCCACCGACGCCGCCAACTGAGCTGGAACTAAGCTGCTCTGTCTGGCGGCCGGGCGGAGAACGCTCTCTCAAGCAGAATACTGATGGCTCCCTGATAGAGGTCCACAAAGTCCACCGTAAATTATATTAAACTTATTCGATTTCACTCGGAGGCTGTACTTAGGAGGCCGATTCCAGACGTGCGGGAAGATAATCACAGTGTCAATCTGGTGTTTGTGATTTTGCAGCGCCAGTAAATATTTTATTTTATTTTTTCACCGTTGTTTGTGAAGATTTGACCCCCGGCTCGACGCGTTTTTCGATCGTCTGGCGGCGCGGCGGCCGTCCTATCGAGCACCTCTCAGCTCGAGCCAGCGGAGCGCGGAGTAATTGTCAGTCACCTGTGGAACCGAAGCCCCCCGAAGCTATTTCACAGGCTGGTGATTTGGGGGTCTGCATCAGTCACAGATATGCTAGCTAAACGAACATAACAGCAATTAATCCCAGGTTGAATATGGAACCAATGGTGCGTCACTATATCCCGGAGCCATAATGTGCCATCTTACATAACCGCCTTAGTAACCGCGCAGCGCTCCGTCCGGGGATGAATATCAAATCATTCGGCGTGGATCGCTTTTTCATTTTTGCGAGAGGTGTTTGTGTGTTCTCGTGAAACCTAAACATTTGAGCGTTTGACCTCGGCCTACCGATGAGGTGTGTTAGCGTGCTCTCGAGGGCGGGGGGGCGAAGGGAGGGGGGGCTGCCGTCCTTCCTGACTTCTTTGTAAAAACGGCGTTGTCAGCTTCTTGATGAAGCAGCCGGCTTATTGTCTCAGCGTGCATAGGCGGCACAGGAACAGAGACAAAAGGCGTGGGAAATTACATGGGAGCTTGTGCCCAAATGTGCCGCTATTCTTGGACGCTTTTTTTTTGTGTGTGTGGTGGAAAAAGCAAGGAAAGTACAAAAAGGGAAAGACTCGGGAGAAACAGAATATACACTGTACTGATTTATTGCATGGAAGGAGACTTTGGTGTCAGAATAGCAGCGAACCTTCGGGGCTGCGTAATGAAGAGCAGCAGGGGCGTGTAAAAATTCTCAACTCGAGCAAAGTAATCGCCCGCTTCGCCGTGTACCAGCCGGAGTTTGTGGTCGGCCGACGTTGTGACTGGCAGCTCCATTTATTTTAACAACTGCAGGATGGCGGCGAGATAGGAGAATGCGGCTGAAAACCCAGATGGAGCGCGACAGATTGCATGTTGCTGTCGGGAGAACGAAAGCAGAGGGCCATTACCGTCCAGGTAGCCGCGGAGCTCCAAGGCCGCGGCGAGAGCTCCTAAAAACAGCGGGTTTGGGTTTCACTTAAACCATTACATGCACAAGGTCGGGAATATGCTTGGATTTCATTAGGCTCCGTGAAGATTCTTTGATTTTGAACATAATCGCTCGTGCAAACTCAAGATATTTGAAACGAAAGCGATCCTTTTCTGTCTTCTGGTGTCGATTACGGAGCGCAAAGTCGTCGGTGATTACTGCAGGTACAAAGGAAGTCTGTAAAGATTCTTCACAGTTACTTTTTATTGAAACAATTTAGGAGGTTTCCAGAGTCTTGTTTGCTTTAGTTTGGCTCTTTAAGACGAAGTTCAGCACTTAAAGGGATAGTGTGGATTTTTTGACATGAAGTTGTATGAGATCCTCATCATCAGTGTCGTTCATCAGGTGCTGACGGTACTATTTCCCTCAGTTCGTATCACTGCGCACACCTTTCAATCAGCTGAAGCTGAAGGAGACTGAAGGAAGCTGAAGGAGACCACTGCAACATGTCTTCTCTTGCCGTTGCAGCGGCCTC
>CAESWR010000162.1:205570-215862 GCA_903171835.1 Mullus surmuletus | reverse complement strand
TCCACAACATTAGGGGCAGAAATTGATAATTAGAGGTATTCATGACACGGTTGGAGACCCCCCCTCCGCACCACCGCCAACCCATCCTTAACCCCCCCCACACACACACACACACACACACACGCACACACACACACCCAAGGGGGGGCAGCTCTCCCCTTTAACCTCAAGCGACATTAAACAAATGCTGGCTGTCACTTCGGAGGCAGGTTGCGGTTCGAGTCTTTCCACCCGCCATACGGAGCCGCGCCGGCAGGACAGACGCTGGGACGGGGAGGGGAGGGAGGGGGGGGGGGGGGGGGGGGGGGGGGGGGGGGGGGGGGGCACATGGAGGACCCCTGTGCCCCCAGCTGTCTGAGCCAGCTAATGACTCGTCTCAGGGGGGCTGTTGTAGGGGAGCAGGGAAATTGAAACAGACGCCTCGACGAGGAAGCTGCTACATGTGTGGCTGCGCGCTGCCATTCAACATACCAGAGAGCTGAGCAGTCCGGCATCAGCGCCACCGCCTCCGTTTGGGTTTATTAATCCAATACCCGATCACCAATAATATTTTTTCAATGCAATATCTCCCTAATAATGCTCAAACATCTTAAAAAAAATAGCCACAATTTTGCATCTCTGCAGCGCAAAAGCAACATCTCAGGTGTCTCCTACATACATATATATATTTTAGCCCCACTCTCACACAGTGCTTCCTCCGGCCCCTTTGAGCTCCACTCTCCCCCCGCCACGTTAGCATCTCCGGCCCCCCGCTGAGCCCATCCCACTCCTCCAAGACAGCCCCATCTCCCTAAAGGTAATGACTGAATTAGGCCTAATGTTGTACACTGGCTAATGGCGCCGCGCTGCACATTACAGCATGTGCAACTGGCAACGACAACAGCAATAATCCCTGAGCCTCTTGTCCTCCTGCACTCCGCCCCTGGGGCTGGGACGGTGCGCGGGGGAAATGAATGGAGTTTGCCACACTACAATGAGCTTTTGATGGGAGACAATGGAGGAGGCTGCCAGCGCCACACAGGGTGGTAAGAGGAGAGCAATATGGGGCCCATCTACCGGCCCTCCCCTCCCCTCCCCGGCTTTCCCTCAGGCCCCTGGCCCCCGCTCCCCAGATTCATAATGGCATCCGGAGGGGGAAAGAAGGGAAAGTGATGTCAAATGTCAGGAAATCAGAAGGATGGCAAGCTGACAACAAACCACCCCCCCACACACACACTCCCTCCACCCCTCTCGCCGTACCATCCCTCTGCCCAACGGTAGCACAGGTTAATATCACATTTATAAAATCACTTACAAGAAACAAAGCCGGCTCTTAGCCCCCTGTCACTCTCAGACAGTCATATAGAGAGCTTTGCCCCGGGCGGAGCGAGGTAACCATTTGTTCGCTGATGGCCCCGTACCTGTCCTTCACGCCGTATAAAAGCAGGACAACACGCTTACTTTTGCAGGAGCAGGAAGTCGGTACTGCTGCAGTCCTGCTTTCTAGATGCATTTTTCCAAACACACACACGTTACGTTGAATTGCGAATTTTGGCGCAAATGGGAGGCAAATCTGCACAACTCCAGTATATTTGCCCACTTTTATCCATATATTTTGGTTGAAGTCAAACCACTAATTGTTAAAAAGTTATACGTGGTCACATCCTATTTGTCTGATGCATTAAAAAGCATTAAAAATTCTGACAAATCCAAATGTATTAAGCATGTAAAATAATGCTCTGCCTTGTTTGTTTGTTTGTTTTTTCAGCCAATGGAACAAATGACCCGGCCAACTCCACCATGGGCAGCGCCACCAGCCCCAAACTTGAACCGCCTCCGTCGCCACACGCCAATCGCAAGAAACACAGGCGGAAAAAGAGCACGGGCATCACGAAGCCGGACGGTTTATCCGCAGGCAACGAAGGTACGGCGCTGACATTTAACCTCAGAAATAAGTGATGAGAAAATAGATCCATCAGTGACGGTGGTGCGTTCAAGTGCTGCTTCCTCAGTGGACGTCATTTGTTTTGGTTTCAGCAGCTGGTTGGAAGCCGTTGAGGGATTCTGGCTTCTCTGCAGTGGCCTTAAAGACTTGTTTTAGTACGGAATTAATTACTGACACTAGAACAAAGTGGTCAAGTGATACGTCAATGTTTTGACCTTGAATTTCCCCACACTAATTGACCAAAAGCATATTTTGCTTTTCAAATAGCCTGTGTAGGAATATCGCCTGCTAATGCACATTTACTTTACGGTGATTTGCAAATGTTTGCTCCGACAAAGCGGCCATTGAGCGGATATCAAAGGTCGTATAAAAGTCTCCCAGTTCTTTTATTTTGGATTTGGCTTTTTATTCCCGCGTCACTTCACCCGTGAACTCCGTCCTTTCAGATCTACGCGCAGGTTTTCACTCACTTCGGCTATGCATTTTGACCGCAACCACCGTCGTGTTCAATTAACTCTTTGCATACAACCTTTTGTGTCCCTGTGTGCATAAAGGTGTGTAGCTTCGTACGCACCCCCCGCACCCCACACACACACACACACACACACAGCCCCCTCCCCTTATTTCTTTTACCGCCGTATGAATGGCCCCGATCTCCAGAAGCCGGGGCCCTCCTCAGCAGGGGAGTGGCAGTCAGCTCTCCACCCAATTAATAATGATTCTCCAGCCCAATGATGAATGGAGTGCCCTAATTGGATGGCATTGTGAAAACACTGAGACGCATTTCAGAGGCCATAAAACTGATGTCACCCGAGCAGGATGATCAATCAACAAGATTGATACGCTGGATAACAACAACAATGGCATTGACGCCTCCTAAATGGGGCTCAGCATTTATAATCATTATACTTTTTTATCACGCTCTCTGACAGCTTCTCTTTAAAGTCTGAATGGGTCCGTTGACCACATAGTTGGGAGAGAACATCATCAGCATCTCGCAGATAAGTGCCGGCAGACGACTTGAGCTGTTTTTGATGGTAAACTTGGTATCAGTAAGTCAAGAGCTGTGATTTCCTAATTAGGGGGGCGAAAAATTATGCGTAACTTTAAATCCCGGCACACAAATTCACTAAATCTTCCCGCTCAAAGAACAGCGGGGTGCAAAATGTTCAGCTGGGAGCTTCTTGTTGTTAGCCAGCGCTGACCGTCGCTCGTAATGACGAACATTAGTGGCGATCGGATCTCGCTAATCACAATCATAAAAAAGCCAGTGTGGCGAGTGTGTCTCAGCCAAAGATAGTTTGTGAGGTAAGAGCCTCCACTCCGCTATGGGTTTTTTGGGGGGAGGTTGCGAGTCGGGTCACATCCGTATCTTATTAATAATTGAAACAAGTCTGATGGCGATGCTGTTATTCCGTCGCAGTTAGCAGCTCCGAGTGTCGTTTAAAGCTGTTTAAAGTTTCATTACGTCAGTTTTATATGACATTACTCAGCTCATTATTGACCTCTCCAGGCGGGATTACACGTTCTCATTAAAAACCGTGAGCGAGCGACGGCTATCGAAACATCATCATGAACCTCCTGCATATGTTGCTGTAATTGAGGTCAGATTACTCCTGGACTTCCGCTCTCGCTCTTCCCCCGCTCACGTTTTCTATTAGCATCTGCGCGTCTGTTCTGCTGAATGCCCCGGAATACAGACGTATCGCTCAAATATTGGATTCACCCGAGTCTTGGATGTTAGTTGTGTCTCCTGTTGGAAGAGAAGGAGAGAGGGAGAGAAGGAAGGAGGGAGGGAGGAGAGGTGGGGATCCTTGAATAAATTGCTATCAGTTTATCTCATTTACAGGGCAATCAGAGGTGTGCAATGCAGGCTGAAATTGAATTTTAGTAGTTGGGAAGCGTCATAAATCAAAACAGCGTGAGCGTCTTAAGGTGAGAAATTTATTTTGGCCAACATGAGACGTGCGAGACGCTGCACGGGAGCCCGCTGCAAAACTGTTGCTGCGCCATTATTCCCCAAATGAGGTGCACGACTGTTGCCACAGCGATTTTCCACGAGGGGGTGGCAACTCCCCGGCGCGACCCCCGGATCTCGGCGATCGCATAAAAAAAAAAAGGCTAGGCGGTAATCGCAGGAGTCACATCTGGGGCTGGATTCGGAACGCGCTCGTTCCGAATCCAGCCCCGGAATGCGACTTTATTCCAAGGCGAGGCGCGGATCCGGATATGCACGACGGACACAATCCCTAATATCCTACGCACTGTCAGAGCCGCGCGCTGTAATGAACTTCTCATGTGCTTAAAGAATGATGCAGGATGCATGGCGAGACAACTGACAGCAGCGTAATGTGTTTCCCAGCAGCCGCCCGGCGACGAGCGCTCTCGGTGTGTCGCTCGCCATAAACCCACTGGAAAATCGATGGCCGATAAAGAGTTGTGTTCAGGGGGAGCCCCCTCTGATTAATGCAGACTGTCAGGGAGCATCATTAATGTATTTCTCTTTTAAAGAAAGTGTATCAAGCGCTCGTTGTTTTGGGGTTGTTGGGTTTTTTTTTCTTTTCAGGCGAGCAGGGAGGGAGGTGTAGGGACGGGAGGGAATTGCAAGGAGATAAGTTGAACGAGTGGGATGGAAAGAAGGTGTTAATGTATTAATTTGCAGCACAATGACTTTTTTATTGTATGTAAACAAAAATGCATCAAGCTTTTCCACCTGCACGCTGCTGTTACCACGGCTACCTAACAGACCNNNNCCCCTAATAGAATTCCCTTTGAATTCCTTTATTGTCCCTCAATGGGGAAATTTGCAGGACTGGCAACAGCAGAATGAAACAATAAATAAACTATGCAAAATAAACTGCACGTACAATCATAAAAAGAAAAATATAGAAAAAAACTTGTAAAAATAGAAAAAAGTAGTATAAATACGTAGTATGGATATCATTTATTTATTATCATACTTAGTTTTTTTGCCCACTAAGTGGATGTTTTTTCATTTGATTTTTTTATGCCCCCCTTTTTGTGCAATAATCCAATTTGCAGCACGTTTTTTTTAGTTCAATGCAATGCATCATTATCACAAATATCAATGCAAAGGTCAAATCATAGTGTCTCTATTTGATATATTTTTGAAAGAGGGCCATTCTGCTGGTCATTAAAGGCGCGTTCTTGTGTAGTACCTGTTTTTTATGATTTGGTGTGTATCTGAAAAAAATCATTTGAACTGATTCAGAGTGTAGATTTTTTGGGGTATATTTTTACCCACATACATTCACCTCCTCCGAATTGAAGTCCCTTTGTTGCAACTTCAGTGTCAACCCCTGCGAACACGAGGACGATAAACATTTCATCTCCTCAGACAAGGTCACAGAGGAAGGAAGCAAGGTCAGAGGAAAGATGGCAAAGCATGAGATGAGGTCCACAAACTAAGCTTATCACTTATTGGACAATGAAGAATTCGACTCATCTGAAAATGTTACTTTTTTAGCAGAAGAAGAGAAGCTCATCAGTATTATTTTCCAGCAGGGAAATCTCTCAAACATCCCTCCCGTGTCTCGACACCAGTAATTCGAGGACGAGGTCTTGTCACCTTCAGATATCCCGCGTTGCCAGCTGTCAATCACCACGCGGTGTGGATTCACGGCGAGAGGCCGACTTAATCAAGTCTCCTATTGTCCTGCACCTTCGTACAGGAAGGGTTAATATCCTCTGGAGTCCAGCTGAGGATTAGGAAATGGAGGTTTAACTGCCTGTGCTAATGGTGGGTGTTTATCTCAATACTTTGTTTTGTCACTCCCCGACTCGCTCTCATTTCCCAAAGCTGTCCCTGGAGCCTCCACTCTTGTAATGGCTTAGCTTTCCGAGCGCCACAGTACGGAGAGAAAGGAATAACAAGATTCTCATTTGGGCTCCGTACACACTGCCCACAGTTACATGTGTAATTGGTGCTGTTTTCATTCCGCTCTGTTGTTAAATGCGCTAGCTATTAGTGAAGTGTTGGTGCCGGCGCTGATTTCATGTGTTTGTTTATAGTCGGAAGGTGTGCCCCCGCGCACGCATGCAACCGCGTGCACAAGCGTGTGTGTGTGAGTGTGTGTGTGTGTGTGTCAGCTAGATAAAGAGTGTGCTCCTCTCCCTCTCCCTCCCTGCTCTCTTCTTTCTGAGTTTGGTCGTGGTTCCCCCGGGGCCCCTGTCGCAGTAATGGCCTGCTCCTGATTGCTCTGATACAGGTTAGGAATATTGGCTTTAATGATGTGTAAAATGAGCAAGCAGTGCCTGTGACATTTACAGATGGCACCGCCTTGGCCTGTTCTTCCCAACTGCTCGTTAATTCACGGGAATGGCAAGCACTTCTTTAAGTGACTGCCTGATGCATGCGCGCGACACGCAAACACGTCCCGCGCGCCGAGAAACAATAGCTCACCTCTGCACCGTTTCAGTCAAGTGTTTGCACAAAGGGATCCACAAAAAAAAAAGATGAGGAGGAGGAGGAGGAGGAAGTCCTCAAGGCGAAGAGGTGTTTGCTAGTGAGGGTTTTCGTCACGCCGCTCTCCGGAGAGGCTTAGACGGAGCCGTTTAGGCGGCACAGCTGGTCTCCACACCGCCGGACCCCCGAGTTGCTAATCTGGTGCAAAGGGTCCGCCGCCGTGCATCTGCTCCACCGTCCTCGGGTCACCCTTGTTTCCATCGGTTTCCAGGTCAAACACCTTCACAGGAGGCGCCGTTGAAGCACGCCGCCGCCAATCCCTTATTAATGTGGCTCCTATTCGCCAACTAATAGCCGCCGAACAACATCTGTAATTGAGACGTTGCCGAACTGTTTTATGATCCATGTAAATGTTGGACGACGTGTATCTTAATCTATTCCCTCCTCTATGTAGCGGGTCGGCCATTACACTCTAATTTCCTTTTTATTATGCCATGTTAATTAAGGAAAATTATATTTCGCTCATTCTTCACAGTTGGCTCCTTCCACCGGCTTTAAAAGCGCGCCGTCCCTCCCCGCCCGCCCACCGGCAGAGCTCGCGTTAATTTATTTCTAATCGGGGGGGAAAAGAACTTGTTGATCGCGAGCCGGCCGGCCGACGGATCTGGTCAAGAGGTTAATGCTCATGTTAATGTGACAAGGTGAATGTTCCTCTGCTGGCTGCGTGCGAGCGCCGAGTAATAACGGGAGGCGCTAATGGCCCTTTTAGAGGCTTATCATGGCAGGTGCCTGTAATGTAGCAGCCATACCTTAGGCGCATCGTTCACACTCAGATTTACCGTCTCCGGGAAAAACACTTACATGGAGCAGAATCACTTTGGCTTATGGGGCGGAATTGCCGCACTGTGGACTGCATTAAAAACTAATATCCGCGTGCCGGAGCTGCACGCAATGACAATACCTGCATCCCAACGACGCCCAAAGTCTCCTCTTGCCTCTTTAGTGGTCCGCCGTGTCTCGCGAGTGCATTTCTATGCATGGAGAATTAGATTTGTTTTTCCTTTTATACTCATCAGTTTAAGAAGCCAGCCATCCGCTGCTTTTTTAATCTCCATAATGAAAGTGTTTTAATGCCTCCAATTTATTGCCTGGGCAGCCAACAGAATAATTAGCTTTGTTCAGGTTTTTAAAAAGATGAAAACACAAGTATAACAACATTTGAGCCTTGGAACCACAAATTATAACCAAATGCATTAGTTATTATACCTGAAGGGATATTGGACAAGAAAAAAATTGATCCTGGTGCTTGTGTCCCAATTAATCAGGGATTTTTTTTTTTATTCTTGGGATTTTCTCTCCACGTATATATTGTGCCTTCGTTTTGTCTGTTTTCGGTTCCTATAGTCTGAATCAACCTTTATGTTCCCCTTAAATTGCTGTTTTTTAATATTTGAATCCCCCATTTTCAATGTCACACCCACATAAAGACTTTTTCCACTGTAGGTCTAAATAAAGAGGCTCCCAAGTCTTTTATTGATTCCTTGTGACCTGTAGTCGATTACACAAACTGAATCAGATAATTGAAGTCGGTGTCGAGCTAATTGGATTATTGCTTTCCCCCTGAAGAGATGGCTCTCCACCGCAGCACGGGGATTGCAACATTAGTAGCATCCGTCAGATATCTGTCATTTAACCGCGGCGTCACAGCGCAGGGCGGTGTCTCGCACCAAGGAGGGTGAATTGATTATAAATGTAAACTGCGGCGAATTCTTTGATTAGATTATTTGTCTGACAATCGTTGCATCCTGCGCTCATCTTGTAACTCAAACCGAGTTAATTTAATGTTGGAAACCACTCCACACATCAGAAGTCACAGCAAATTACAGTAGACATCTAAATATAATCATGCAATGGGAAAAAAAATGATTAACTGTAAATTATATCAGAGCACCGCAAGTAATTAATACAGCACACTGATAGCTTATCACGACCCATTTCCAGGACATTGTGGTTCAAAGATGCACAAGAAAAAAAAACATTTCCCTTGTGTCTACTTGCCTCCAGTCTTTGAAACATGGTTTATGCAAATGGGATGACTATTTGCATAGGCATAATTAGGTAATTACAAATCATTTGGCTATGAGCTGAAGCATGTGCAGAGACCAGAGACGTTACACGAGTCACATTGTACTGTACGGAGTTAATGAATTGCTTCTGAACAGCGGAGGCATTACGACATGTGTTACAGCATATGTCGTGTCAGACCTCTTGTTTGAAAATGACAGGTGACATTTTCATAAATCTCAGTTAGACCTGGAAGGTGGATGTTAGGAAAAAAGCCTCAAAAAATGATTCGCAGGACTGGTTTGAAAAAATTAAAGGTGTAATGTGTAGTTTTCAGGTGCTAAATGGCTGATAATGTGAGCCATGCCCCTTATATTGAGAAGAATGTTTCCAAAATTGTTAAAGCTGTTTTTTTCTTTTTCTATTTTGGCCGCAACAGATTTATTGTCAGTGACGCGAAACTCCATTTTGCAACACAGTAATCCATTCAGGATGCATTTTATTATTAAAACTCCAAGTGGAACATAAAGTGAAATGTTTTCGGCAAAGGCAAAATCAAAATGACTGTTTGATTTATTTTGGGAAAAGAGCCGTTCATGCCTTGTCACCAGTAAAAGTTATTTCTTGTATATCTTAATTCTTAAACCTTTTTTTGTTAGTAAAGATGACGTTGCAAAGATGGTTCTGCTCCAGGTTTCTTCTGTTAAAGGGAGTTCAATCAGGGGGTGTGACCACAGATAACACCTGGGTGCTGGCTGAATAAAACTTCATATATAACTTGAATCACCTCGAATGTGAGTATTACACAGCTGCCTGATACAGAGTGAAGACCGCACCTCCCATAAGGCCTTGCTCCTTCACGCCATCATTGTACTAGCTGCTTTCCCAGCAGATTTTTCTCTCCACTGTGGTAATAGTATCATTACATGACCACGTAAAAATCTCTATTGTTGAGATCCAAAGAGCAGTTGTGATGTTAATACTTAGAGTTTAATCAATTTGAAAAAAGCTAATGTGTGTTGATTAGTAATTGCACCAGACTTTGCTCTACATCTACATCGGGCTGAAATTAAAAGCTCACGAGTTGCGATTTCAAAGCGACGTTAAAGCAAAACAGCGGTGCCAGGGAGCACAGACGGCGCGGGGAAATCATTCAAATGTGCTGAGTTTAACAGAAGCCCATTCCGCCAAGCATCCGCGCATGGATGGGCCTCAATCACCGAGCTGCGCCGCCGACTTGCAGAGTCAGATCGCACAACACGACATGCGTGTTGCTTCGGCTAGCAGGCGTTGGGAACGGTGACAGGTGCAGATGTGAGGCACAAAGATGCAAATGCTCTTCCTTAAAGGGGACCCATCACGTCACGCGACTCAAACACAGCGTCTTCATGTGATGCACCCGTTGCATTGTGTTGGCATGCTGTACCTGCAGCAGACGACCATATATGGACATTGGAGTCTGATAATGTATATATGCCATTGACTATTGGACTGGATCTGTCCTCTCAGGATTAAGCGCTAATTTCCAGGTTTTTTTTCTGTTTTCCAGAGCAAGAGGATTCCTTCGAGTTCGTCATTGTGTCGCTGACGGGTCAGACGTGGAACTTTGAGGCGTCCACGTACGAGGAGCGGGAGCTGTGGGTCCAAGCCATCGAGAGCCAGATCTTCGCCAGCCTGCAGTCGTGCGAGAGCATCAAGAACAAGGTACAGTAGGTCAAGAGACGCGCGATATCAGAGCGGCGATCATCAGCCACCGGCGGCAAAACATCATCGTCTTACATTGTCTGCCGCCTCATTTGCATTCCTCTATTCCAACCTCTGCTGCGCCCCCCTTCCCCTCAACCCCCCCACCCCCCCCACCCACCCACCCACTTCAAG
>CAESWR010000162.1:193477-205562 GCA_903171835.1 Mullus surmuletus | reverse complement strand
GGGGGATCTCTTATTAGAACTGACAGACATCAGAGATAGAACACGGCTTGTGTCAGCTGACTGGGGGGGAGACGGCCTCATTTTCATATTCATATTCTCTCCGCCTGAGTCTGAACCGCGAAGGTTCTGAGGTGGGGGGAAAAATAAGACCCCGCCTTCTGCTCGCCGGCTGATTGGAGTCCAGTTATAATTGTTTTCCTTCTCGTGTTTGCTGTATCATTAGTTCCTGTTGACTTATTCTCCACCGCCTCCCTTACAGTCGCGGTTAGGCAGCCAAAGTGACGCGATGGCCATCCAGTCCATACGGAACGTGAGGGGGAACAGCTTCTGCGTGGACTGCGACGCAGCCAGTGAGTCTCACTCTTGTATAAATATGTTACTGTTTCGGTTCCTATGGGACCAAAGATGTCTGACAGTAAAATGAACCTCAGTTATCTGTTGCATTAAGAATTGTTGTGGAACACATGAGAACATAAACAGGAAAAGTGTAAGTATTTAATAAAAACCTCTAAAATCACAAGAATTTCTTAATCACAAGTGCAGTGATTTGCAAAAGGCACGCAACGAAGCACTTTATAAGTATCACAATTATGTGTATAACTAGTATATTTGAAATGTGATGCCTTTTTTTATGCCCCCAAATTTGATCTGATCCATTTGCTGCATCCATTTTAATTGCAGTTAATTTGCCAGCAGCTCAGCAGACAATCACCAACATCTCTCTGAGCTAAATAAGTTCAGAGGAGTTAAGGAAGCAAAAGGAGTGAAGGAAGCTTAGGAAGGTAAAGGGGTTAAGGAAGCGAACAAAGCTAAAGGAGTAAAGGAAGGCAATGGAGCTAAAGGAGAGAAGGAAGCTAAAGAAGCTAATTAAGTTAAATGAATGAAACAGCTAAAGAAGCTAAAATGAGTTAAGGAAGCTAAAGAAATTAATGAAGTTAAAGGAGTGAAGGAAGCTAAAGAAGCTAAAAGGTGTTAATGAAGCTAAAGGAGTTACGGAAACTAAAGGAGTGCATGGAGCTTAAGTTGATAAAATGATATTTTCTCACCTCATGCTATGCTTAGTGTTTGTTTTGCAGCAACTTGCCATTAGCATTAGGTTGTTTTTGTATTAGCATTTATTCGGGTTTTAAGATTTGAGAAATGAGTCGAACATCGGACTGTGTGTCGTCCCGCAGATCCCGACTGGGCCAGTTTGAACCTGGGCGCCCTCATGTGCATCGAGTGCTCGGGGATCCACAGAAACCTGGGCACGCACCTGTCCCGCGTGCGCTCCCTGGACCTGGACGACTGGCCGGTGGAGCTCAGCATGGTGATGACGGCCATCGGGAACGCTATGGCCAACAGCGTGTGGGAGGGGGCTCTGGAGGGCTACACCAAGCCGGGCAGCGACAGCACCAGGTCAGCGCTCGCCCTCCACAAACACGGGGCAGTACGCCCGCACCCTTTTTCTCTCAATTAGCGGCGGCACCAAATGTTTAATAAGGAGCAGCGGGCATCTGTAAATGTCAGGCTACTGAGCTGAGGGCGCCTCCACTGTTTATGGGTTTGCACTTTCTTCTCGCCAGCTCCGAATCCATCATGTTTGTCACCTCACACGCATGCTGTAATCGACCTAAGACATATTTTACACAGTAGTTCTCTACACGTACCTTGTAAATGACGCTCTCCCGCTCACCTCACACTCGCTTGCTCCCTTGCTCCCTTCCCTCTGAGGTCTCCAGATCTGGTAGGAGGATTGTTTATCTCTTGGTGACAGGTGAGACCCGGCGTCCCGCTCTGACTAATGACCTGCTGTGTGGCTGTGCAGGTAATTAAGCACACCATTATGGCAAAACTCCACCCTAAGAGCCAGACCCCTGAGGCCCCCGGCCCGCCCTGTCACATATCCATCACCCGGGCCGGGGTCATCACTCTGTCTGTCAGGGTGCAGGAGCTCTGTAGGGTCTCCCTGGTGGCGTCGGACTGCTTTAGTTTGTGACTTTACGTGACGAACAAAATCAGAGCTGTTTTCTGTTCATTTTGACTCCAATCCCGCAGTTCTGGGTGGTGCTAGCCGACCATGCCTGAGCGGGCTTGGGTTGTCTGCAGATAAACAGTCATTCTGTGGAGTAAAAGAGATGCAAACACAGAAATCTGGTAATTCTACCTCCCTTCTTGCATCTCAAGTTGCTAATTGGACTGTGGACAATCAGTGTCTTTGTCCATTTATCCGTCGCACCTTAGACTGACTGGTTCGTGGTCCACTGATCAGACCAGGGAACCAGCCCGGGAACTCAAATCAGAACTAAAACCAAGTAGGTTTCAATAAAAACTGTTATGTGTAATATCTGTAATGTGATATAAATATATATATTTATATTTTCTTCTTTTTTTTTTATTTAAAAATGGTGGCTAAAGAAATGTGAAGAAAGTTGGTAAAGCCCATGGAACAAACAATGTTCATCACACCATGTTTATTAATTTATATCAGGATCGAAAACCACGGAAAAAATGATCTCCTTTCGTCAATGATCTACACGCACAAGTAAAAGCTAGCCATGCAACTAGTCATGGAGTAGGCAACTGCCTTTTAAATCATATAAAGTTTTTAACGGGATAGTAAGTACACTGCTACTAATTAGTTATTAATGTTAATGATGAAGTCTCATATATTGGGGATTTTTGGTGATCGACGCACGTGTCCGCTAACACAAATGTATTGGGATGAGTTGGGCCGCCGAGGCTTTGCAGAGGAGTTGGAGCAGCATAAGTGACCTTCAATCTCAGCAAGCAGCGTTTGTTTGCAGAAGCACTCATCAGCAGCGACATTTTTACTCACTTTGCAAAAAGAGACGTCGTGTATTCATCGGAGCAGCCCCCTTCCTCCCGGATTCACTCTCCGGCCAGTTCGGGACTGAGCGATGGCCCACAGTTATTTATTGAATGGCGCGCGGCGCTAAAGTGCTCGGCTGCAGACTTGATGAAAGATTATTGATGTTGATTCCTCTCCCTACCGCTGTCAGTCCCGTGTCGCCGCAGGCAGGAAGGTTCTTCATTGTCTAAAAAAAAATCCGATCGTATCCCGCAGCAGCATCTCCATTATTTTTCACTGTCAAACAATAAATCTCATTTGCGGCATAACTAATCTTGAGACAAAAACAGCAGTTGTAAATATCGTACATGGCCACTGGTCACTGAAAAGCGGAGGATTTTGTCGCTGATGAAATAATCCGCCCTCGTGGGGTAAACGAAATTATTTTTGCTTTATCACGAATGATGAATAATACCCAACTTAATGGGATGTAGTCATTTTCTTTCCTCCTTTCCACCCTATCAATCCTCACCTGCCTCTCCCACATGCGATGGGGGATTTTAATTGTGTCACACCGGTGACATGTAGCAGCTTTGTGATGGCACCAAGGCGCCCGACTCCCGCTAAACATTAGTGACACCTAATCTAAACGATTCAGTAACTACTTGAATATCAACTCGGCGTCTTGATTGAATGTCTCCCGCACGACTAGTTTTTTTTCCCCTCTCCCTCCCGCGCTCTCCCTCTTTATGCATTTTTGGAGATTTAACTTAAAACGCATTCATCCACAAGATTGGTTTAGCTTATGATATTCCGGTCGGGGGAGAGAAACGTATGGATTTGTTGTAAAGCGCAGCAGGATGGAAATTACAGACTGATTGCGATGAGATGCGTGTTTATTTCTTTGCGTACAAGCTTGGACAAGAGTGCACCTTATAGGAAATCGCGGGTCGGGCCGGGGCTACGGTTAAATCGCCCCTAATAAATTCTCCCGGCGCTCTGTATTGTGGCTGATCCCCGCAGTCAGCATATTGGAGGGGAGTTGTTCTTTTAATTAGCACCTGGGAGCCGTCGTGTTTCGCACGCCGCCTCTAATTGCTTGGCGTGTTCGCGATAGAAGGTGCCGCGCGGCCGTTTCTGACTGATGCTATCTTCCACCGGTTCACACACACACGTGCGCACAGACAACAGTTCTCATATCGGAATGGGGGGGGGGGGGGNGGGGATGTCCTGGAGCGTGGACGGATGTGGACGGCTATCCCTCACTGGCGCCGGCCTCTCACTGTCACCCTCTGCAGGCTCCGCGCCGCCCTCGGCCACGGGCAGGTAATAGCTCTGATGAGAGCCCTCCACTTTGTTTCAGAAATAATTTGCCGCTCCTGCCGCCTGCAGGGGCCGCGCGGTAATAAAAATGAATCACACCGCTAACCTCTCCAAACTTCAACCCCCCCCACCACCACCCCATCCCTTTTTTTTTAACCCCTCCCGCTCCGGCATCCTCTGTTGACAACATCGCCGCTCCTGCTGGACATCAGCGGAGGGGCTGGAACACGGCGTGGGGGTTAGGGAGTTGGAGCGCGGGCCCCTCAGAAGAGCTTTTTTAGAATAGCCGGCCTTGCCAGGAGCCCCCCGCTGGAGAGAGAGTAATTAATTAAGACGAATGAATGAGTGGATCCTCCTCTCTGTGTCTCTGCGAAGCCCACAGGTCAGTAATTAGCCCTGTGTGGGAGAAGTGGTACCGCCGCCGCTTAATTGCCCACATGCCACCGGGTTCTGGAGCCAGGTAGGCCAGGAGAGGACGGGCCCGGCTCATTACGGCCACTTAACCGTGCAATTTGGCCTCAACAGTGTTTGCGTTACTGGATCGTCACCCCCCACCTCCCCCCAACCCCCTCCAAAAAAAAGAAATCCGAAAAAGTAGCGCAGGAGGGTTCGCCGCCCGGCCCTCGGCTTTGTCGGGGTTCAGCGGGGGTTAACAGCGTGAGCGTTTTTAAGGGTGTTACTCCGGCTGGCACAAAAACACAGCCACTCCATCACCGGCAGCCTGACAACCTCATTAATGTCACAATATATTCAGCTCATCTCCCCCCGCCCGCCCCCCCGGCGCCCAGATGCTCTCCCCGCTCGGCCCTCTCCCTCCGCCGGGCCCGTTTTCTGGATTCCGGTTGGAGCGGTTTTCGTCCGCTCCCCGAAAAACTTGAAGGCGGCCCGTGAAAATATTTGTCTTAATTCTACAGCGGCTGTTGTTCCGGGGAGAAGGGGGCGTGGCCACGTCGGCACTGTACCCGCCGGGGGCCGCGGGGGGCCGCATTTAGCGCCTTGGCTGCTGCGTTTTTACTGTGTTGCTCCTTCATTTCTGGCCCTTAGCAACCTTTGATGCTTTGGGGCCCTGGCTCTCCTTCCCCGTTGTGTGCGCCTCTCCTCCTCCTCCTCCTCCTCCTCCTTTTTTTCCCCTCTCCATCTCGTCGTTTTCCCCTCTCGGCCCCCCTCTCTCTCTTGTCTCTCTGCCGTCCCTCTTCCTCGCCGCCGTGTCTTCCCTCCCGTCGGTTTGTGGAAATGGGAGCTGCCGGGGCTGCATGGGAATCAGCCCCTCCGATGCATGCTGGGACTGTGGGGTCTGTTCAGGCTGGTCAGTCCACCCCCCCCTCCCCCCCTCCCCCCCTCCTCCTCCTCCTCCTCCACCGCATCAACATTTCTCCCCTTCAGTGCCTCTATTTGATGTGTACACAGCGGCTCTGGAGGAGCGGGGAAAGAGGGGGAGGAGCCAGAGGGGCTTTGATTGTTTAAAGAGATGTGTTTGAAAGATGGGCAAAGTGGTGGGACGGACATCCTCCTCCTTCCTATGGACCAGTGCACCTTTATTTAGCTTCCTCTGTGGCCACTCCGCCACTTTGCCCCGCCTCCCCCGTCTCAGTTTTCCTTTCCTATAAATTCCCGTTCGCCTTTGTCTTTCAGGCTTGACTAATTATCCTTGTTTGTCCCTCTTTATTTGGACTCAGTCATGTGTTCTTGACTCCATGGGCCGGGTTTAGGAGAATCATTCCGCCATTTGCCACTTAATTAAGTCAGGGTCAGGATCCATTGCTCAACGGAGGGCTGAAGGCGGCGAGCTCTAATAGAATTATAAAAGAGGCCTTTTCTCCGCCGCTTTTCCACCGCCAAGGCCGCCTTTATCTGAGGTGGGCTCGGCGCAGACAAATGAAAGGGGACACCAGCTCTGGACAGGAATCCCATTTCCACTGTAGGGGGTTTTGATGTTTGCGTGGGGGTCTCCCTCCCAGTGGAAGACATTCAGAGTTATCGAGGGAAGTTTGGGAGCTTGTTTTTCTTTTCTTTTTTTTTACTTGAAAAAGGCACAGGCATTTTTATTGGGTGCGCCGCGCTCCCCCTCTGTCCCCGGAGCAACAGAGAAATTTCGAACAAGTATGCGCCGAAGGGTGGGGATGTCTGCCGCTGCCTGGATATGTGTAAGAGTAACCACCAGTTCAATTTCCTAAATATCCCCCCATGCTGAGAAAATTCACTCTCCTGCGCCTCTCCGCCTCCCCCTGACCCCCCCCTCCCCGCTCCGTCCGGGCGCTTTGACATGCTAAATCTGCTGATTTTATTTTTCTTCCTCCTGCGGTGAGGAAGTGTCCTTTTCAAAGGTCTCGGTTTACCCCCCCCTCCACCCCCCCACTGTCTAAACCCGACCACTGTTTGGATTGTTTTCCCATTTCAAACAAAAGGCAGAGGCGGGATTACCATTTCACTTCCTTTCACGCTCGATCTTTCAAGTGGCAGCAGCTCAGGAATTTTGGAGAAACCGCCGCTTGGCTGCTTTTTCTGCGGCTGAATTTAGAGCTCAGCATCAGCGCTGAGACACTTCTTTTTTTTTTTCCTTTTCTTTTTTTGTCTCCCCCTCGCAGGTCTTTGGGGCTGATTCGGTAGCGGAGGCTAACAAAGTGTCCTCAGGGCTCCTTTCTGAGATGTTGACGTCTTCTTAATGGCTCTCCCCAGCCTTTTTGTTTCACGTCTTGGTGCTAACTTTCTGCCTCATTTAGCTCATATCAATTCACTGGGCTCCACAGATTCAGCATCTCATTCACGCTCTGTCCTTCTGAAACAAACTTTGGACAACCGCTCTCTCTCCGAACGTGCTTTCGTCGCGGCAAAGTTGCGAGAGTTTACCTTGCTCACTGGGTCATTGGAACTTTTTAACTGTTTTCTTTTACTTAGAATTAAAAAAAGACCACCGGAAATAACAGGGGAGGCCAGGCCGGCCCCTTCCTGTTCGAAGCGGTCCGCTGGTTCTAAGGCCAATTGATTTGCTAACAGGCTTGTCCACACATAAAGACTGAGTGGGGATTGATGGAGGTCTTACACCATAAAACTCTTGAGCTACTGCAATTGCCTGCCATTAGGCTCTTATTGTTGCTCGCACAATAGCCTCATCCCAAAGAAAAGGTTTGCTTATGGTTTTCGTCAGGGAGGAAAAAAGCACCTTCACCTCCGCGTTTGCTTCCCGGTGAAACCCGACCATATGCCCGTCGGCACGTCATCGGCATTGGGGCTACTTTTTTAAAGGCGAAGATGAAGTGGCTTTATGAGCTTCTGCTGGTGCTTTTCTTTCAGTTAATCAATCTGTGCTTGTGCGCAGATAAAGGGTTGTCCCTCTTCCATCAGGTCCTTAACTGGAGTGGTTACGGCCGCTGCCAGGATCAGGATTGCTGGCAGCTCACACGCGAGTCTGAAAATGGCTGCTGTCTGTGGTTAGTTGGCAGACTCGACACCCAACCCCTGACGTCACAAAGCGATGTAATTTCTTCATTTTGCGCTAATTCAGCCCAAAACATTCCCTTATGCACGTCTCATGCTGACGTTACTTCCGGTGTTTGTAATCACTTTGAGATGATGATTAATAGGGATGAGAGTTGCTGGAATTGGCCCAATATTGAGCAAGAACGCTATAACGGATCAAAATAGCGGCGTGTTAATATAGCCGGGTATTTGTCCGCTGTCAGGCCACTAAAAGTGTCCGCTCAGACTCTTATTATAAGTGTCTGACTACGTTGTGGAAAGAACCGTGTCCGCAAACAAGACGGACAGGGATGGGGGAGGGGGGGGGTGTCATCCACGTTTAGCACAAGCAGTCATGACTCGAGCGTGTCCCTGTTGTCTATGAAAGCTTCTGGCAGCTACAATTTACACCTGCTCTTCACTTGAGAAACTAATTTGTTTTTTGTTTTTTCAATAAATAGTTTTACATTTAATTTGATGTTGGATTGTTTTGTGGAAGTTTCAGGTGGCACTTCCATCCACGCCACACGTGCCAGCTGATTTATCTAAATGATAGATGTGTAGTTGTGGATAGGATAATATATTCCATTTTTAAATTCTATTCATGCTAGTCTTGAAATTATCATTAATTTATTTGGGTTAATCTCTGTTTTAATTCATTTTTAATTGTGTAAATACAATAAAAAATACATTAAAAAAGCATAAAAATGAATACAATTTGTTAATGATTAAATAAATGATCTAGTTATAATTATTATTATTATATAATATAATACAATTTATTTCTAATCTTTTACATAACTCAAAGTGATGCTTTCTGCGCTCCAACTCTTGACTCCAGCGCTCCCCGACAACTCACACTGTTTGTCTCCCTGTTGATTTCCAGTTGTTTGGAATGTTTTCATAGCGGTTGATGGCCTTAAAAAAAAAATTGCCAGCCTTAAAGCATTAAAATGTCATTTTTCAGACCTGCGAGCAAAAACAAAATTCAGTTAAACTGTGAAATCTCTCATGCTCAAAACCAAACAAATTCTCCACGCTGTACTTCTCATTAAAGTAATGAGAGCTCTGATTAGCCCGATCGCGCTGCAGTGGAGGGAAGCGGAATTAGATTGTCAGTTTGAGCGCGCTCTGAAGCCCCGACCTGCGATAGAGATTCCCACGAGAGTCTTGTCGCTCCCGCCGGCGTGGCAGCTTCAACTTATCCATACAAACCTTCTCCTCTCTGTCACTCACGCACAAACCCAAACAACAGCCCCTTTCTGCTCCCCTTATCGCTCGGGCTGACGGGGTCACCGGGTTAGTGCCACACTGGGCATGCTCAGTCATTCAAATATTGATATTGATTTTTTTTCCCTCTCTCTTTTCTTATTTGGACAGTTTGTGTGTGGGCAGAGAATGAAACGGGGGGGTCAAGATGGAGCGCAATAGATAGAGTTCTGCCCGGGCGATAGAGGACGGACTCCCCCCCTTTCCCCAGCCTCTATTCTCTGCTGTGGGCCGGAGTGACGGAGCCCCACGTCCCACCGTCCCTCTATGGCTGCCATTCAGCCGCATCGATCTGACTCAGGGCCCACCAACCCAAGGGAGGCCTGGGCTCTGAGACACATAGCCTCTTTTGTGGGTGGGTTGGGGAGGGGGGGGATCCACCAACTCAGACTGACAGCCGACAGCGCTGCTGATAAAAAAAATAAATAAAAAAAAGATTCATCCCCCTCCTTCCTGTATTGTCCGTGGCAGACATGCTGTTCAGGATGTGTAACCTTTAGAAAGCTGGCCGGGGTCTGACCGGCGTGCTGTCGGCCGTAATCGCCAGAAAGTGGGATGTGGCCCAAAGCGCCGCACCCTCTGGCGCTCTCTCATCTCTCTAGCCCATCTCGGCGGGCTATTTCCCTCTGTGATCGGCGAGGCTGGTGACTTTCATGCGCTCAAATCATCTAGAAATGTCACAGTTCCTATAATACCTCCCCTGTGTGTCTGCCGTCTTCCGCTCATATCGTCTTTAAATGACTCTCCAAAGTGTGTGATACGCCTAAAATCTGCCTAATTGCTGTTGTTGTGCTCACTGACTGACCTGTGCTGCCCCGTCCCCGACTTTTTCTGGTCTCCAGGGAGGAGAAGGAGCGGTGGATCCGAGCCAAGTACGAGCAGAAGCTGTTCGTGGTGGGGCTGCCCCAGTCGGACGTGCCCCTGGGGCAGCAGCTGCTCCGGGCGGTGGTGGAGGACGACCTGAGGTTGGTGGTGGTGCTGCTGGCCCACGGCACCAAGGAGGAGGTTAACGAGACCTACGGGGACGGCGACGGGCGCACTGCGCTGCACCTCTCCTGCGCCATGGCCAACGTGGTGATCACACAGCTGCTGATCTGGGTGAGTGGGCGGCGAGGCTGGAGGTCAGACGTGGTGGGCAGGGATTTTGAAAGTGAAAGGAAGGACCTAAGTGGTCCGACATCACAAATGACTGCTGACCCACTTGTGATGGGATCTCAACTCTTTTGCAGATGAAAACACATAATTAGCCCTCGCAACGCCCCAGTGCCTGCTGGGAAGTAGGCGTTCTCACACAAAATCTGGGGACTCGAAATGAAGAACTCAAAATAGAAACTGATAGATGTCTTCTAAATCACATATTAACCTGCTGCATACATATTCGGTGTGCTGCTCACTGTTCACACTGATGTCTACTCACCAAAGTCATGTGACCTGCCTTTTGCCTCCATTGTGGTCTGAATAGATGCCGTTTATATGGATTTGTCCAGTAAGATCATGCCGTATACTTAGGAATTCTTGCTAATCTAATACACACCTTTCTATTGTTGATTTAAAAGGCATCAATATGTATTTGGAATGCTCAATCCATGTACTCAATTTTAACAACGGATTTAGTCCTTGTACAGCATGAGGAAGTTGGAAACAGCCAATCAACTATATATAAATGATTATTATCAGTCAATTCCCATTGCTATTCCAATTCTTGATCTCAATCCTGACTCTAAAATCTATACATCTTCTTACATTATGATAGTTTCAATGTGCAAAGACCACTGAGATCATACCGACCACCTCAGAAAGTGGTCAAATGTCAGCGTGCGCGCGTGCATGCGTGTGTGTGTGTTTGGACCAAAATTTAAAGCTGCACGAGTGTTTCCACCAGACGCAGCAGGCTCATTAACTACTAAGGACATGGATTTAAGATAAAAGTCTCCATGTTTGGCTTTTTCATCATCAGCTGTTTGGTAAGATTTTTTTTAACGAGGCGGTTCTTTGAAGGGACCACCTCTTATAAACTCAGCACAACTAACTTACCCCAACAAAACTCCTGGTCGCGGTCTCAATTTTCCTTCATAATTAACACGAGCTTATATGGGCCCTTCCAGGAAATAATTAGGAATTTACAAACCTATAAAATGAAGTATTGCCATTTTATTTCCCAACATTAAGGTGTAAACGCTCTTATAAAAGCACACTGAGCGGCATAAAATGGCAGGAGAAATACTGAATCCTTTATTAGAAAGCAGTCATTGACGCGTTGGATTTAAACTCTTGAATTCTGAGATAAAATATGACTACGCTGTTAAGTTATGTGGCGTGTGAGTAAATTGGTTTAAAATTATGGACAAGACCATCTGTTATGGACATCAAAAACATTTATAAAAACCATAAAAATATCAGGCATATCGGTTTGAATGCTTCTGCACATAGAAACTCTGCTTTGTTTGTAGTAATTTGTTGTTAAAATCAGTGTTTGACGGAATTACACTGTAAAATGTCTGCGTTTTTTGTCAGTGGTCGTACAAATGGTTGAATGAATGGGCAGACAACAGAGCTGCCAACTTGCTTAAATGGAATTCCGGGGGAAATAAAGAGCCTCCTTGTTGGGCTCCATGTGTGACGTACCCTTTGTGCCCCCACAGTACGGCGTCGATGTTAAGAGCCGGGACGCCCGCGGACAGACGCCCCTGTCGTACGCCCGGCGAGCCGGCAGCCAGGAGTGCGCGGACATCCTGCTGCAGCACGGCTGCCCCAACGACGCGGGCAACCTGACCTCCGTGCCCACGCCCAACATGAGCCGCCGCAACCCCAACATCAACAACAACAACGCCCAGTGTGAGCTCAACCGCAGCATCAGCATCATGTAGGAGCCCTGGAGAGCCTACCGACCCCCCCTCCTCCCAGTACTTCCTCCTCTGCTTCACACTGTGTAACCCCGAACCTGCACCGTCGGAGCGACATCGGGACCCTTTGTTGATATTCCACGACGCTGAAACGAGTGGGTGTTTGATGTGCGGACATTACGCGTTGTTTTATATTGTGTTTTTTTATTTTTATTTTTTATCTGTTTTGTTGGAAGTCATCCAGCGCTGGTCTGAGATGATCACGATTAGCTTTAAAACTTGTTGTTTTTCCGAAGCGTCAACCAAACAAATGACTTACTTTGGCATTCATACCGACCCTACGAAAAGCATTTCCTTAATGCTTCGAACATTTCCTTTTATGTCTTCCCCCCCACTCCTTTTT
>CAESWR010000162.1:183196-193445 GCA_903171835.1 Mullus surmuletus | reverse complement strand
TCCGAGGCGAGAGCCGACGCCGTAATGAGCGCAGGATGAGAGACTTCCCTCAGATCCCGAGCCAGAGCGCAATAACACAAAACTGTGAGGAATCGTCTCACGAGCGACAAAACACTAATGTTGGGAAGGGGAGTCAATCTTCCGTGGCACCAGTGTCTGTTTAGTAATGATGCATGCCTGCCACGCGCCCATCAAAATCTTGACATACTTTTCCTGTACAAAAGGCAAAGCAATTATAGCAGAAGAGATTTAGATACTTAATTCACAGGAAAATGAGTTCTGATCATCATAGAGGAGTCAATTGCGAAGTCCCTATTGGTTGAAAATGAATCATTTCCTCCAGTAAAAGTGTCTAAAAAGGAATTAAGGGGCATAATGTTTTATGACCGTCAGGCGAACATGGCCTCTTCAATCAGAATTCATTCAAATTCAAAGGTTTGATTGGAAGAGTGAAATTGTACCATTATGATTTCTTTGTTGGGAGGGTTTTCCATCCGGCTCGATTGTGTTGGTAATTGTTTCACGCAGCTCTGACACCACACGCGTACTGGAATATCCCGCCGCCTCCCGCCGCCAGGATGCACCGAAATTGGTACTCCGAAGAGAATCTCCCCCACTGTTGCTGTGAAATACATATGTGGTACTCTGTGCGTGTGTGTGTGTGTGTGTGTGTGTGTGTGTGTGTGTGTGTGTGTGTGTGTGAGCGCTTGCGTAGCGTACGATGCGTTACGTGTCTTCATCCGTGACTGGCGGAGAGCGAGCGGGCATTTCTGATCATTGGGGAGAGAGAGGACAGCAGGGACAGACGAAAGCCTGTGGTGGAGATTTGTCCTAATGTACAGACCACTGTAAAAAAAAAAAAAGAAAGAAAAAAAAAAAAAGTAGTTCTTGCCCCTTCACCTTATTCCTTATGTAAGAACTTTTTCTGACTTTTAGAGTGAAAAAGACAATTCCTTGAACTCCTTAGACCTACGTGCCCCTCCCCCACCCCGAGAACCCCCGTCAGCCTAAAAGCAAGAGCATAAAAATAAAAGAGGGATGAGATGAGACTAACATTTAGAGACGGAGAGAAGGTTCATAGAATTACTTTGACTTTTTTTCTTAGCGTTAACGCGCCTGTACAGCGACCGCGCGCCACGATCCGTGGTCGACCGCCGTGCGTTTCCCCGGTTACCAAACTGCCATTTTACGGTTTTAAAGCTGTTTTAGTTGTTTTGAGTTTACAATGGCAGGATATATGTTTACAGAGATTATTGACGACTTACCCATGTGACTTTCTTTCTTTGCAGTATTTGTGTTGTTTCAGAGCCCACTGAAAACGAAAAAAAGTTGTCAAGAGAGGATTTTTGTGATGAAGAAATCATGTCATTTTGGGAAATGTGCCTGTTCACCTGCTAATGATTAGCCTAGCCTAGCCTAGCCTAGCCTCGCCTCGCCTAGCATAGAAACTGCAGGAAGGGGCTAACGACTAGCTTAGCTCCGTACAGCAAAATATACAGGTTTAATGACATTTCTAAGAGTTTTTTTACCTACTTATTTGTTGGCACTGTCAAATAACAGCAGCAGCTACTGATGATTAAATTTTCATTTTCTCATCGACGTTCAAGACAGAAAAGCAAGCAAGATGTTCACACCTTTGCTACTTCCTCTAAAACTCAATATTTATCCGGCATTCCTCTGAAAATATTTTGCAGAAAAACATTGTGACTATTTCTGGTTTGGGTAGAATTTTAATTTGGCTCCACTGTCAAATCCGGAAACTTTTCCTTCCTTTGAAATTAAGCTAGGCAAGGGATTGGAGCATCTTCCAGGGGAGACGTCGCAGAATGAGGATACGCATATTTCTTAAAATGTCTAAAAGCCACAGATTGCTTTGATCACCTCACACTTGTACTGTACATTAAATACTGGCCTTATTTCTGATCTTTACTTGAGAAACTGACTTCAGTGACGACCGCTCGCTAACCCTTGGGATCACTGTCGGGAGTTTAACGGCAACTTCCCGAGTCAGCGTTGACGTTCCGTAGACGCCGAAGTATAGAAAATACTAGAAAGTTCCCCTCCCCCCCTACTTTCCCAACTACAACGTGACTTGTAAATATTAGCTCAACGCTTTTATCAGAAGACAAAGCTCCTCTTTGAGAAACGATTTGAACTGGTTTGAGGTCAACAGTCCTCTTGACCCACGAAACCATATTTTGATATGTTGCTTTTTGTTTCTCCTTTGGGATATTTTTTAAGGTACTCATGTTTGGTCTCAGCATTAACTGACCATCTTTGGTACTTGTGTATAATGATGTACATTTGACATATTTATAATGCAGTATGTAAATATCTTTTTTTGTTGTTGTTTTTGGTTGCTTTTATTGATTTTGTTTTTGTTTATTTTTGTTAATTTTCCTATTGTAATTCCTTTTACGTTCAGAACGTGAAACAAAGCAAAAGCTAAAGAGTAACTTGTTGTATGCTTGGATGCTTGGCTGACTGTTGACCTATTAATAAATACTCAAATAAAACAATGTAGCCTTCCCTGGATTTAGGGAAATCCACATATTTGCTGGTTGTGCGTGTCGTTTGTTCATCGGTTCCTCATCTGAACCACATCTAACACTTCCTGTTAGGGCGTGTCCTGATTTGATATTGATAATGGATATCGGATCATATTGGCCTGCATCTGAAATCTCTGATACAATTAGTCCATTCCGCTAGACTCTCCTCCAACATATCTAGTGGTTAGTTTGCACTTTCAAATATATGTATTTTTATGCTTATTGAGGTTATTTTTCATGTTTTTATAATTTACTTGTTATTTATTTCATTCAATAGTAGAATATTCTTATGTTTAAGGTTAAAATGTGTGTGACCCATTGGTTCCCATTCCATATTACAAAATAAGTAATAAAAGTATGTATGCATTCGTGCTGATATGGTATCAGATCGATATCAGTATCGTCCAAAACTCAAGGCTGCAATATCGGTATTGTATCGGAATTGAAAAAGTTTCCCGGGACACCCCTACTTCCCATCGCTGCAAACCCCTTCCTCAGGCCTGTTTAATGTGATCAAGACAAGCCAAGCGGTGCCCGTCTCGAGGTGAGTAAAGCAGCCCGTCCACTTCCTGCTTTGGGACCCCCAGCAGCCGCTCAAAGAGGATTAAGATAAAGACCCCAGCTTAGTGTCAGGCAGCACAACACTGAGGGGAAAAGTGAAAGGTCTCAGTGTGTTGAGTGGAGTCAAGCCCTCACTAATCCACTTCTTATTTCCTACTAATCTTGTCTCGGCATATCTTCATCCCCTTCCTCTCTCCGCTGGCTGCCATTGTTTGGCGCTTTATCACCTGGAATCGCTTTAGTTCGGCCTCTTCCTCCCTCGGTGCTGTCTTGACGTGGCGTCACAAAGCACCGTGTTCCGCCTCAAGGACAGCTTTGTATTCTCACACACAGGCCCCGGAAGTTAGGACACTTTTATGTATTTCTCCATTTTTTTATTATTTTTACCAGTTTGAGATGATGTATTACAGAAAAATCCAATATATGTCCTTGTTTCAATCAGGTTGTCGTACATGTTTTCCAGTTGGTTGCCTCTGGAATGCTTGGGTTTCCATTCCCATTAATTTTAATAAACATGGAGAGCCCTCAAATCTCCAACTTTCTTTTCTTTTTTAAATTTGATTAAGATTTCAATGAAGATTTCAAGATTTCAATCAGATCAAATGTTAACTACTATGACAAGTTGGGCTGAGGAACAGACGGCGTAATTCTGCTAAAGAGAACTTTAGCAATTGAGACGATAAACTACTACTTCTCAAAGTATTCTGTATCATTATAATTTGCAACACAAACACTCGTTCTGTGGCTGCACTTTTCATGCTAACACTGTTACTGTGCTTGTATGCTAACATCAGCACTTAGCTCAGGTAGTTTATATTTATAAATGGACAGAATGACAATGAAAAAACAGATTTTCTATTGTCTTAGGGGTTCCGGGCTAATGTAAGCCCAAAATTCACTCCCTTCAAACTCTTAAAAACCTTAATAAGTTGCTAAATATTCAAATGTTTTCCAGCAGGTTGCATTTTGTTCAAGCTAGCAGCTTGATGACACTCCAGAAACTATAACTGAAGATAATTCGTTTGATGATTTTAGTCTTGATTTGCGGACTTTCCAAGATTCAGGATAAATAAAATTAAAGACTATTGCAAGGACAAATGAAAAGGTACATTTTGAAAGGGACAAACATGGTGTCACTGACTGAGAGAGCATATATTATATAGAGCAAATATTCTGCAGATAGTGCTGAGCTTCTTCATTTTGAGGAACTCAGCGCTCTCTATAAATATATAAATATGATATAATTTGTACGACGAAGTATAAGAGCCACATTGAGAAAAAAATCACAGACTTCAAGAAAAAAGTCATACATTTACAAGAATAAAGTCAGAAATTGACAAAAATGAAGTCATGGATTTATGAGAATAAAGTAATAATATGGTGTTTTCAGCATTAATGCAGCCTATAAAGTACTATGATACATCATGGTCCCGATGTCATCGTTTGTGTTTTACACTGACTTTGTGCAATGAAGTAAGAAAAAATCCTCCAATGAATACTGAAGGAATACGGCAGAGTGCAAGAGTTAGCAGGTAACGTAATGCTGGAGGCCGCACGTGAAGTGTTATTTAAACTGGTCTGCTCACTGAGCAAACCCAGGTTAACGGCACTCTTCTCGTTTCGTTTAGAGCTTCCTCCATTTTAAGTAGAAGACCCAACCAATTACAACTTATTTTAGTGAATTTACAACTTCATTCTTGTAATAGTATGAATTTATTCTTGTAAAATCATGACTTCATTCTTGTAATATGACCTTATTCTTAAAAAAAATTCTCAATGTGGCCCTAATACTCTGTTGTAAATTTGTGCCCCCAAACTTAGAAATAAATAGAATTTGTGCCCCCAATTTTGCAGCAAAAGAAAAAAAAATCCCATTTTGTGGCTTTGTTTGAAATGCACAAGCTTCGATGTATTCATATTTACTCCACATGAAGCCCCCCAAACAAACGGTGCTCTATGATTTGCCAGCGTGCCCCTCGCCTTGGCAGACCCCCAGGCCACTTGAGTTTGTGAGGCTGGAGCGCCTGCCTGCTCACGCCGCCGCCGCCGTGTGTTTTGATATTTCATCAGTGCCCGCTAAACAGTGAGGAGGGCTCACCGCCGCCCACCTCCTCTCAGACAAATTGCCTGGGAGATTGCAGAGGTGGGCCCGAGCCTGATGGATGGGTACACAAAGACCTGACGAGGTCGTTATTTGCAAAACATTAAATCCATATTTCCGTAACATTCCGGGAGCCGGCGGGCCACGGGTCACTTCCACCCGCCCGCCGCCGGACGCGCCCGCCCGCTCGCTGACGGCGCTGCCTCAAAGACGGCGTGGAGCAGAGGGTCGTCTCACCTGCTTGTCTTGATTTAGTTAGATAGTTGCCTCATGTTCCCTCCCCCCTCCTTCCTTCACACTTTTAACCTCTTTAACCAGTAATTATGTGCCCCCTCCATCACGCCGTCTCTCCTCCCCTGAATCCCCCCCAGGACCCCGACATCCATTTATCAATTTCAGCTCCATCATGTCCGACCAGCGCCTCCACGTCTGCCCTTCCTCGCTTCTTCTTCTCCTTCTCCTTCTTCTCTCCCAACACTTCCATATCAGCTCAACAGATTTCCGCACATCTGTCTCCACCAGTTTCATGGCCGTTCTTCCTCATCCTATCGCCCCGCTTCCCCTTTTGTCTTACATAAACGCCGCGTTCCCATCACTCTCCTCCCCTTCTCCCCGCTCTCCGTCGCTCCCCTTCCCCGTTGGCTTTTGCCTGCATTTCTCTGTTAATTTGCCTGAGAATGCATTAGCTGTAATGAAGGCTGAGGGCCGAGGGAATCCTCCAGGGTTCCATTAATCATCCCCCCTCAGACAGGCAACCTTGATTACAAGTGGCAAGAAATTCATTAGAGCCGGGCCTCTGACAACTCTTATCTCCGCCACTAGATCTGACTCATTAGGCAGCCAAATTAAAGCTATGATGGCCCTGATGAAACTCATCGCTTGTTTATCTTGTGCGATTTGATGCATCTGCCCATACATCACTGTAGCCGCGACTGTCCGGACCCTCCCAAGAAGTCAGGCCTCCAGTCGGCGCTGGGCGGCCCGGCAGCTTCACACCCCCGACAAGTAATGAGGTCTCGCTTTCCCCTTCCTCTCCCTTCCTCTCCCTTCCTCTCCCTCTCTCCGCCGCTCTGTCTTTCTCACATGTGGAGGATGGTTTAATGTGTTTTGCTGGGGAGAACTTGTGATATTTCAATTTGTCACTCAAGTGGCGGAGAATGGCACAAGAGCTGGAGGTGCGTGTGGCGTCTAATGGAGGCCAGATTAGGGGAAATAACCCCCGCCCCCACCCCCCCCCCCAAAAAAAAGGATGAAGACTCTCCCAGACAATCTCAGCGGGTCGGCTCAGAGGGTGGAAGCCGGCGTCGCCCCCGCCGGCTCAGGTCATGGCCACAGAAATAGCCGCTGCTCTCTGGCACGACGTCGTGGAATTGACCGTCTGTATGAATCAGCTCCGGGGACTATAATAAAAACTTCCACCGCTCCTTCACGGGACGGTCCCACCTCCCTCCAATCGCCATCCAAGTGTCACAGTCTTTACGTATGAGGTGGACGGCGGAATAAACTTTACTACTCGGGGTCATAAAAAAAGCAAAGCAGTGAGGTCAAAGCTGAGTTTGCACATCGTAACACACTCTAACGTGAGCCGACCCGCGGTGCTCTCTGAGCCGCAGCCGGAATCGGATCATTTCAGAGAATATTTCAGGAATCTGGCTTCAACAGGTGCTGGTGCTGCTGCTGCTGCGGACGATTCGGAGCCTGTTTGGGTCGTCCATCTGAGGCGAGCCCAGATTATTCCAACATGAGTCGTTTCTGGAACCAGTTCAGACGAAGCGTGCAGATCCAGAACCAGACACACAGAAGGCTTGCATAAAACATCAAACCCCCTCTTCCCTCTTCCCCTTTCCTGTAATTGGAGAGCCATGTGGCCAGACGTGATTTGAATCAGACACAGTTTTGATATTGTTGCTCCGTCGTTTCACACGAGTGACCCGAGCTGCTGCGTTTGACTGAACGTGTTTGTCGAGCTTAAAAATCCTGCTGTGTCTCAAACATGAATTTGAAGTTATTTGCTTTTATCTTCTAGCCTTTTTTTTTTTCCAAACTGGGAACAGTATCAATATTGAACATGAGCCTTTCTAATTTCACATCTTGAAAATTATCTACAGGTGTCAATAGTTTTACAGCCGTTCTTGCCAAAAATAACACATCATTAAAAGAAATTGCAATGTGACTCAATGCTGGGTTTTTTCTTTCTTTTTTTTTTTTGCTTCTAAAAGAATTAAGAATCCCAGCTTTAAATGACTTACCTTTCAAGGTCAAATATTTTAGAGGCTTTTTTTTAATTCACCCCACATGTATCAGAGGTGTGTTTGGGCTGTTTTCATCCCTGCAGTGACTGACTGAGAAGTTCATTACAGTGTGTTAAATCTAATGAGGATCCATCAGTCCACTTGAGACAGCGTGGCCTCCTCAGGAGGAATCAATCACTGCTGCTGCTCAGAAGAAAAATTAAACACACACATCTACCTGTTAGATTCCTCGTCTCTGACAACACTGATGAAATAACATCAAAAGGGAAAATGCATCAGGAAGAACATTTTGATGTCAATGAACTTTGGCACATAAATTTATCATTTTCAACAAATATCACAAATATTAGAATTTAGATGATCATTATTAATATTTAAAGAAAAATACAGGCCAGTATTTATTCTATTTGATGGAATGTATATTAAATTGACTGACACCCTGTGATTTTTTGTGATGGAATTTTCCCACATCCTATTTTGACTAAGATAATTTTCTCCTACATGCTGATAAATACTGTTAATTTATCCTGTGTTTAATAAAGATTCAACCTGCATTCAAACTTTCGTATAAAGCGATTTATTAGGTCAATATACTTTACAATTGTCCCTTCTTGTTTGGTCATTATTTCCTTCACATCTTTTTTTTTTTTTTTGTCTTCACAAATAGTTGTCGAAGGTGGTTCCTACAGTTGCCAAACAAAATGATAAGTTACATGCAAACGTGGTCAGGAAATTGTACGAAACACAAAACAAAAAACCATAATAATAAAAAATAAAAAAAAATCACTAAAATGAGTAAAGGACATGCAACCAACAGAACATTTGGCCTTACATATAAATAATTTAAAAAATCTTTACAGTCTCATCTCATAGTGCCCTTTTTTTTTTTTTTAACCCATTTATATTTACATATTTACAAAACAATAAATAAAAACGTTATTTCCAGACGGCGGAGCGGGTCAATCCTCTTCACCTCTCGGACAAAATAAACCTCCCGTTTGTGCTTCATGCGTGAGTCCGGTGCGTGGTGCGCGCGGCGCGGCTCTGCGGCGCGGTGCGGTGCGGTGCGCGGCGCGGCGTGCGGCGCGGCGGTGCGCCCTCACGGCCTGCTGCCCTGCTCTATCTGCTGGTGCTGACTCCGCACCGCAAACCTGTTGACGTGCACCGGGATGGGCACCACGATTTTGGGGTTCCTCACCGGCTCTCCCGAGCGGTTGTTGACGTTCCCGGCCTTGATGCGCTTCCACTTGGCGCGCCGGTTCTGAAACCAGATCTTCACCTGCACTTCGCTCAGTTTGAGTGCGTGTGCGATCTGCGAGCGCTCGGTCAGCGACAGGTACTTTTTACAGTGAAACTCCTTCTCCAGTTCCAGGAGCTGCTCGCTGGTGAAAGCTGTTCGTCGCCGGCGGCTCTTGCCCGCCGAGCCGCCGGCCGGCAGCGCGTCGTGGCCGCCGGCCTTCAGCTTGCTCTTCTGGCCCAGAGAGCCGCACGTGTTCCCGTCCGAGAAGCTCTCGTTCTCGCTGTCCGCGGAGCTGTCCTCCCGGTCGCTGCACGCCGCGTCCGCAGACTTCAGGTCCAGCTTCTCGTCGTCGGAGCTGTACAGTTTGGTCTCCCCTGCACACACACACACACACACACAAACACACACACATAATAAGTTAGGTGCAAAGTTTCCGCAGCAACAGGCGACGTTTCTACCTGCAGCTTCCACTTTATATTAATTTAACGAGGTGACAAACATTTATATTTTTAATGAATGACACCGGAGCTGGGGGGAAAATTGACATCCCATAACTTCCCACCGGGTTACACCTCCAAAGTTGTGGTCCGTAATGAGAGTCATTAATATTAGTCAGCGCGTCGCGGTGCCAAACTACGCTCCAGCGCGCTTTTACGCACGGCGGAGACTCTCTTTTTTCCTCTCTTTTTTCCGTGACCGCGCAGAGGACGTTCCGTGCACCGGGGGTCCCACCTCACCTGATATCGTCTGAAAAGTTTCCGAAAAGTTGAGCAGCTCGGAGCCCTTCTCGCGGCCGTGCAGCTCCTCGGAGTGCGGGCTCTCCTGCCTCCGCGCCGCCGGGTCGGCCGCGCTCAGCCGCGGCCCGGGCAGCTCCTGCGGCGGGTAGAAGCTGTCCGGCGGGTCCGAGAAGCTCGGCATGGTGGTGGTGAGCGCCACCATGGACGGGACCCCCTGACCCAGGCTGGCGCAGAACGTGTTGGTGAGCCGCCCCGCGAAGGACGCCAGCGGCGCCAGCGGGGGGATCCCCGACGACAGCGGCGAGTGGGACAGAGCCTGCGGGATGACCAGGGGTCTGTAGGGCATGAACATGGGGTAGCCCGTGTAGAGCAGGTGTCCCGGCCGGGGCTGGGGGGTCCCGATCAGGGAGTCGATTGAGAACGCCGTCCCTTGACCGCCGGGTCTCTGCATCTTCGCCTTCCTTTTTCCTCCTCTTTTCTGGCAAAAATGGAACTTCTATATATATATTAAAAAAAATCAAAAAAATCAAAGGTCCTCTCCTGAGGGGGGGGGGAGTTTCAAAGCGAGGGCAGAGCGCGGAGAAAGTAGATCCTGCGCCGTGCGGACATCCCTGGGAGCGGGCGGCTCTCTGTGCGGGTCTGTGTGCGGGTCTGTGCGCGCCGTGTGCGTCAAGTCAGCCGGGGCGCTTTTGTTGTGAGCGCCACCGTTACCTTTTCCCCCCTTTCTTATTTGTCACACACTGAGACATAAACACACGCTCTCTCTATCTATCTACCTCTACTCCCCCCCCCCACACCCCACACCCCAC
>CAESWR010000162.1:156716-168987 GCA_903171835.1 Mullus surmuletus | reverse complement strand
AAGCCTCCGAACCCAGCAACTCCCCCCATTCATTACGGACCACCGGGTGCTCAGCCCTGGGGGCAGACTCCTCCCCATATGTATCACAGACCGGCAGCTCTGCTGTACCCGTGATGCCCCGCCCCCAGCCCAATGATGGCGGCTCCCCATCAGCACATCAGCATGCCGCCAGACTACCAGGTGGCTGCATATTGCTATTCTCCTTGGAGGATCAGTGATGTGTAACACACTCAAAAAAAGGAACAGATTCCATCGTCAGTATTGTGTGGCTCGATATAAAAAATATATATATTCCATTTTTAATCTCGATGAAATAAGGACTAAATAATAAAAAAAAAAAAAAATAACAATTGACCAAAGAATTAAATACAAACATACTATCTCTCTTTTTTTTTAGTTAAACTTCCATGAAATCTGTAGTCTATCAGATATTCCAACAGACGGCCCCAACATGCCGAGCAACACATCTCATGCGAAGCCAGACGCCAAAAAATGTGCAAATGTTTCCCATTGGAATGAATGCAGAGAAACAACTTTGTGTGACTATCAGGCCTCGCCTCGTTGCCATACTTTCACAGAGACGTGTGATCAAAATCAAAACACTGACCCAGGAGTCGGCTTTTTAAAAGTGGAAACAGCTTGTCGATATCTTCTGCGGTTTTTCCACAGTTACTGTTTAAGTTTGGGTTGTTTTTTTCCCCGGATGATTTCTGTGGTATAATGTGAGTCACAGTGGCGCAGGCTCAGGCACAGGGTCCCTCTCTTATGATTGACGTGTCCCAACTTTGACACTTAAGTCTAAAGTTTTTTTGCAGAGCATCTGCCCTCTCGTCGCCCCACCCCTCCTATAAATAAAGCGCCTTTAGTTGCGGCCGCCTGTGGCGAGTAGGTTGAACTGAGCGAAGTAATGATATACCGTATCTCATTTCAGGGCTCTTGGTGTGGTTTTGCCTGCTCCACTTCCTCGCAGCTTACAGTTTAGTGCACTGACCACAAGAGCACCTTTCCTTAAAGAAATGAAAACTCTTTTATTTGATTTACATGCCGGTATATGTGTGTGTGTGTGTGTGTGTCTGTGTGTGTGTGTGTGTGTGTGCGTGTGTGCAGGCGTGTGCAGTTGCCCTGTGATTTGGATGGAGAGGGACATGTCGGGAGCCAGTCAGTCGTTACCAAAATCACAAATAAAGTTTTGTGGAGAAACTGGATGTAGAACAGAGCAGACGTGACGATGAAGCGATTAGAATGTCGCAATTTGGACACGCAACGTGACTCACCACACTACTGCACATTCTGTACATACTTTACATATTATACTTCTTCTATTTTCATTATACGTTAACATTTTGTTCACATATCTGTATTTCTATTTCTATTTTATTCTTATTTTTATATGTCTTATATCTTATACTCCTATACTTGTTTTGACTGGACACTTGAGTTGGAGATGTTGTTGCAACAAAAAGCAATTTCCGATTGGGATTAATAAAGTAATTCTGATTCTGATTCTGATGCCCCCACTCTAAAGACAAGTTCCACTCGGCGGCCATCTTGGATGTCCCCACAGCCGAATAAACAGGAAGTAGGCCTTTTGTGATTCTTTTACAATTCTTTTGTGATTCATTTGTGATTCTGTTGCGATTCTTTTGTGATTCTTTTGCGATTCTTTTTCAATTTACACGCATATCCCACAGGAACTGCAGTTCTTCTAGATTCTATCAACATTCCATGACCATATCGTCAAGTTCAGTGTGAGTTTGTGATGTGTATGTGTGTGTGTGTGTGTAGCTCTTACCCCGCTTTCCTCCTGTCCAACTTTCCTGTCACCGAGATCATGGCCAAGTTGGCTAATTTAGTTAGCTTAGTTAACTCTGCTAACTGACACATCTGCGCAGAAAGCAACTGCGCACATGCTCCTTGGTGAGGTGGCTGGGTTGCCAGGTTGTAATGGGAAGAAATATCTTAGAACACTGGCAACCTCAGATAAACAACAAAGTGGGCCAAGCCACTTGAATGGACGGACCCTTGAAACCCAAAGAAAACTGAGAACTGTTGCCATGGATTCAATCTGGACAATTTTGAACAAGGCACATGAATAAATTGGAATGACAGTTTCAGCTGCCATATTAATTGCTTTGACATGTGTGTTTCTTTTACACCGTGCCAACTAAATTTCTATCTATATGTAGTTGGTGAAGTCCGTCCAGTCCATGGGTCTCAAACCACATTTTTATGAATGAGTCAATGAGGAGATAACAATTATTTTCAGGTCACGTCCGAATTCTGTCATGGATTTCACATGTTGTTTGTGGTTTTAAAGATAATTTTTTATGCAAAGAAGACTATTTTGCGCAAAGAAGTTTGATAATGTTTTCCCGCATCGAAAGAGGTGAAAATCATTATAAGTCAGGGCATGTGGAGAGTTTCAGTTATGCCAATGGCGAGAAGCGGAGGGAAAGACCGATGACGTGACGTAACATACGCGACATGTAGTCTTCCTCAATGCGTTTTCTGTCCAACAACTCTCAACTCTTGACATGAAAAATGATCATTTAAATCCACAAACAACATGTGTGTAACGCGGGGCATAGAACTGCTGGGACCAGAAAATAATTACTTTCTCTCCATTGAAACCCATTAATTTTCTATGATCTCATAGGTCCCATGGGGGTCTACCAGTAGGGGCAGGACTTCGCCACTCCGTATATGAGTATATGAAATAATGGGCAATGTAGGAGTGCCTGGCAGCTAGCTACTTAGCTGCTATGTACAGATCTTTAGTTTACTTTGCACAAGATAAATAAGAGTAATGGATGACAGCAGCAGCACAGCTCCTTTTTAGCACGTCATTGCTGTTTAACATGAGTGTAATTCAATATTCAAATGAATTATGGCATTGATCCACATAGTGTAGTGCACAGCCATTGCTGTGAGCCAGCGTGTGAGGCCTGCTGGCTCACCTAAATGGACCAGGGCCAGAATCTATATTTGTGATTACACCTGTGCGTGCCCGGCCAACATGGCTGCCGTTCAAGGGGACTATTATCAGTGCAGTGAACCATCAAAACTCTCCTTAGCTTATAAAATGTTATGATTTGATCGAGCTCCTGATGGTTATTGGCAGCTGCCAGTGTTTCCACACATGTGCGGCCTCCTCGCATGCACGCACTCACACACACATAAGGACATCAAACTGCATTCCAGTTTATCTATCTATCTATTTATCTATCTATCTATCACTACTCTTCCCCTTTGCCTTGTACAAAACTAATCTTGACTAGGAAATGGTTTATGTGATACTGCTATCATGTCGCCTCAGATACTTTGCACTGCAGAGAAATATCACCTCGGTGTGGGCGAATTAAAATCCATATACACGATCAATAACTTCAGATTAACAGCTGCAAACAATAAACAATCAACCTCGGATTAAGAGTTGATCAAATTCTACATTTCTAACTAACTCTATTTAATGCAATACGATTCATCCGTCTCTTTATGTCCTCTCACAATCTACTCATATCATCTTTAAGCTCAGCAACAACAGGAAAGTATCAACATTACTGCAAATGTTACTCAAAGAACTGCATAATTCATTTTTATGAAAAGGTGCAATTTGATAAGTGTCTGTATGTTCTTGCAAGTGTGAAATTACCCCATCTAGTGGCCAACAGTGGGGGGAAACATAGGATGACCCCGAGTTTTATGCTTTTATTGAGACTTAACAGGCCTGTAAAGTGGGGCCCCGGCCCCGGCCCCGGCCCCGGCCCTCACTTGGAGCTGGTGTACTTGGTGACCGCCTTGGTGCCCTCGGACACGGCGTGCTTGGCCAGCTCGCCGGGCAGCAGCAGCCGCACGGCGGTCTGCACCTCCCTGCTGGTGATGGTGGAGCGCTTGTTGTACTGGGCGAGCCGGGACGCCTCCGTGGCGATGCGCTCGAACAGGTCGTTGACGAAGGAGTTCATGATGCTCATGGCCCGGCTGGAGATGCCGGTGTCCGGGTGAACCTGTGGAGAACCAGAGCTTTGGGGGAGGGTCGAGCTCGACATCTAGAACCGCAGTCGCCACCACCCACCTGCTTCAAAACTTTATAGATGTACATGGCGTAAGTCTCTCTCCGTTTGGTTTTTCTTTTGGCCTTTTTTTCCCCGGGACCTTTCCCTTTCTTTTTGGATACGTCATTGCTCATAGTTGAAGCTCGACAGTCGTTTTCGCGTCAAAAACAATGAGCCGCTTTTAGGATCAATGAACCCGATTGTTTGGCGCGCGCGCGGCTCTTTTGATCCCGCGCGCCAATTAGCGTCTAATTAAACACACCTGCGCGGTTTGGGGGCGTGACGTCACTGTGTGCTCCACGTGAAGAGGCAGTCAGGAATAGTTTCGTGAAAGGAAAACCAGGTTGACCTGATTTTTTCCTCTTAAATTAGAGGTCTCCGCCTTAATTGGTAAATGAAAGAGTTGCATAGCGTCGTCACGTCCACACGGGGGCAGGGTCGCACTAGTTTTTCTGGCCAGTGAAGACGCACCTGGATCTGGAGGTGGGAACTGCAAACAGTCCACACACCCGGACATAGCACAACATTGAGCTGCGTTTAGACATACTTTGATGTGTATTTATATGTAGACCATAATAATATGTCAAATGAGCCTCAGCCAAATGTGATTATGTGGCTTATATTTTGACCCAGGACGCATCGTACCCATTCATACAGCGTCCTTTTCTGCTATTTGACTGCAAATGACTTTACAGGTGGGCTTTGGCATGTACAAACCGGATTAGGGGCTGCTGATAAGTATGAGCATGGAGAAAAAAAATTAATGTAGGCTGAAATTACTTCATTTAAAGTATTGTTTGCTGCTAATTGCAAAAGCTTTTTCTTAACAAAAAATACACACAATAGCAAAGTCTGCATCCATTTGAGGCCCCCCCCCCTCCCCTCCATCCCCCTCTCTGAGGCCCCCTACTGGACTTGTCTGCACCCTCCACGCAGTCAACAGAAATGTATTTCAATTAATGCTATTATTTTGTCTGACAGCATTGGAGAAATGTGATTGTGTTTACACCTTCATCACTCGGCTTTCACTCGCCGGCTCTGCTGTGTATGGATCTCACCTGACAATTGTGGGATTTCAATGCTTGTAATTGGGATTAAATGCCTCTGCTTCGGGCTTGTACTTTCTTTTTGAGATATTATTGATTTTTCATTTCAGAGTTTAAAAGTCCAACATCTAAATTGGCCCCTGGCGGCTGATTGTTACAGTCACTTAGTATAATAGCATATTTAAGGAGCAGCTGGAACAAGATTGGATTTTAAGCACGCCTGCATCTGCCGACGTTGACCACACACACCTTTAGCCCCCCAATCTTGATGGCAAAGCTCACACTCTTCCAGTTATGTTATTTCCCACATCTGACAGTTCCCCTGCATTCCCTGTTTAGATATTTCCTAATATTACCGGCATACAGTATTAGCCAAAGTGCAGTTTAATAATACAGATCAGAGATGTGTATTTGATGTGTAACGTTTGTGATGTGTGTGTTTTGTTCTGTAGGTCCCGGTTGCTACAGCACAGACGTTTTATCTGCGTGATTGATGAGATCAAAGGCACTGGAAGGAAGCAAGTGCAAATTATACCTTTTATCATCCATACACATCACTCTAAATGGTAAAGTACTCCATCACACTCCTCCGTCTCCGTCACGCCACAGCTGGATGTGCCTCAGACACGCTGCGTGGGCCCCACTCACTTCTCGATACGCGTCAGATTAATTAATAATCTTATTATGAGTGAGCAAGGAATGCAGAGTTTTTTTCTTCTTTAAAGTTAATTGGGCATAGTGGCAAAGCAAACACCTCAGAACTTGAACTTGGTGGGTCTTTGGCAATATTTTAGATTAAATCCTCCAGTAAAATACCCACAGAAAAAAATAATTTCTGCAAATCAATAAACATTTCTTTCACTATTCCCCAGTCTAAGCAATGAAAAGTGTTCTGTTGTTATATCAGCAGCTTCGCCCGAGACATTTTCACTGACCCTGTGATATTGTGCCAGGTGTATTAAAAGTGTATTTCAGGGTACATTTGTTTTCATTCAGTGCCGCTGCAGCACCCAGGGTCTCGGACTTTCTCCTCGAGCTTTTGTTTCCCCACATGCCTTCAACAAGATCCCGAGCAGCAGATGAGGTATGAATAGGTCCTCGTCTCACGCAAGGTCACTTGGAGGAGCGGCCACACGTCAGATCGCAGTCATTGGTTCCATCTATTACGAAGGCCATCTTCATCTTTTTCCCCTGTTTCTGTGGTCTGGCAGATTTCCACTATTTGGTGGTTTAATATGTGAAAAGACAACCGGGGAAAAAAAACCCTGTGCATCTGTTAGCCATCGCTCCATCTGACGGTCACAGAAGACGAAAAACGATGGCCGTTCTGTTTATAACAGCCTTTCAAATCAACATATTATTCAAGGCTAGGAGGTTTTTTTTTCCTTTCTTTTTTCTGCTCTTGTAGAACAAAGCTGCCTGACAACCGTGGTGATTACTCTGTAGCTGGGAAATGCACAGTATACATCCGCTTCTGTTCACATCTAAGCATGAGGTTAAAACACTTGCCCTCATCTGCCTTCAGTCTTCAGTTTATCTACAGTTTACACTGACAACGAGCTGTGAGCATCATTTCCGACCCATATTCTGCTACGAAGTTGATGTTTTTATGTCTCAAAGAGCTTACACACATTTGACTTTTACACTAATTTCAAAGAGTCTTTGCTTTGCAGTTGGGTTTGTGCAAAGCGCTGGAACCGTTTTTTGCCTCCGCAGTAGCATCAGTCTGTTCGGTGCAATGTTGCATCTCTGCTCCTGCTTTAACCCCGTGAAATATGTGCTCTTAAGTGTCAGCTGCTTTACTACCGGGGCTCGTTCCTAACAGGGCAATCTGTCCTCTAAGCTGCTTGCCAGATCTGCATAACCTGGGCATGACAAAGAGTGACTTAGTGTAATTGCTCCTTTTAGCTCCACATCGTCTTCATCATAGCGGAGCAGTTCTCCTGTCACTGGAATTTTTGCTGAACTAGAGTAATTGCGGCGTATTACTTAATAGCCGACATAATTTAGGTCCACACGGTGCGAGCGGCAACAGTGCTGCTATACTGTTTTCCACTAAATTAAGATATTTTATTTGTCAGGCTCGGTTGAACTTTCGCTTCGCATTTTGTTCTTTGCCAGAGCTTTTGAACCAGGATCGTGTTGAGAACAGGTATGCAGGGCAGCGCTCCACTCTTATGGCTCACATCGTTTGAATATGCATTTTGGACCTGCCATAAGGAGCACCCAACTCATCTCTGCAACAGGATCACACCTTTACCTCACTTATCATCTTTATGTTCATTATCCAAGATATAACCTTTGCAACAACTCTAAAGAAAAATGCTCTCTCCTTGTATCTGTACCCAATTGGTGTTGGCTCTAAATGTAGCTGATTAAAGGAGCTCTCCACAATGTTTTATACGTCAATTTATCTTCAAACAATTATCTATATAAAGGTGAGGGGGGTCATGGTGTGCTCCAAAGCTCTGTTTTGGTGGCTGGCTCCACCGCATGTTCACGTTAGTGCGTCTGAGCCCTTCCCCACATAATGCGAGTGAGTGTGCCAGCGCGGCGTTCAGCAGACAGAGACTATCCGAAATCTGTTCCAACCAAGAAAACACATTCAAATACGTTCCAATAAAGAGAGACAGAAGCTGAGAGTCATATTTGGTTTGGCATGGAGAGCCCTGCCAGCTGCTAAGGCTGAAGCTAAAGTGGTCTGAAATGCTGGTGCTCACACACATCTAGTGGTAAAATATCGTATATAGCCCCTCCAAAGCAGCGAGTCCTCACAGTGTTTTATCGTGGGAAAGAAGTCAACCTGCTTGCACAAGGGTGTCATACGTCAACATACTAGATTTTCCCAAATCCTGCCCGGCCTTTGGAGGTGACAGACAGTGCAGCACAAATCCAGAAATCGAAAATGACATTCTTTCTAAAGTGATTATCACCGCAGTGGTGTCACCATTCAGATAACAGGATTCGCAGCCTTTTCTCTGTCAATGTTGTTCAAATCAACACTTAAAATGATTATATCCTCTTTTTCTTGAAATGAAAAAAATGTCCCTTTTAAGGTTAGAGAACAGACACTTTGTATCCTGCTTACTTTCGCTGCATTTACTATATGTGGGAAGAGAATGAAATGGTTTAAACAGCTTCCAGGGTTCTTACAGCAGCAACAGCACCGTTTTAGTAAAGTAGTCAGACAATAATTGCCTTTTGCCAAATTTCTGTGAGAAGCCACGTTGTTTCCGCTGCAAACATGGCAGTGGGTCGTTATGTGTCTGCTAACAGCGAAGCATATACAGCAAAAAAAAGTTGTTTATCTGTCTGAGAAGTTGAAGCAGCAGCTTGTTCCCAGCAGGTTTCCACTGAACAGCACACTAGCTTCTCCAATGTGTGCCATTACTCCCAGCAGCTGATACATAGATAGACTCCCAGTTTAATAAACATTATTCAAATGAAATTCTCTTTACAGGTTAATGGAAATATTTGAATTTCAAATCAAACACTGTATGAATTTAATAGAGTTGCAGGATTATGATAATTAACTAAAAAACATAATGGTCCTTATTTTGTATTTAGTGCTTTATTCTCCTCACACACACATCAAGCATTGATATAAATGGCGATTATGACAAATTGTGGTCAACTGTATATTGCAAATAATATATAACTTTTGAAAACTATTGTCGTGTATGATAATTAGACTTGTGTGAATATATTTGGGATGATAATGTGCAGATCAACACAGAGAGATCTTTTAGACCTGAAGTTCCCCAGAATATTACTCAATTCTCAACCCCCCCCTCATATGAGTGCAGTGCTTTGCTTCAAAATATACTCGCCCCACTTATTAATATTCTCTGCATTAAGCCACGCATTCTACCATCCACTTGAAAGCCAATTACTGGTAAAAGAAAAAAAAAAAGAAAAGAAAAGAAAAAAGAGGCCCCACTTTCATCCTGCAATCTGCAATAACAGGCATGCCTGCTAGTCTGAATTTGGAACTTAACTTGATAACCTTCTTACAGGGTAATATTTACCGAGCTGTGAAGGGGAGAGTACATGGAAATGCAGCATATATTTGCAGTTATTAAACACGGTATTAAAATATCAGAGGCATATTTACGCAACAATCATTGTTGAACTCTGAAAACAAAGATTATGACAAATATGTGTTTGCTTGTTCCACAGAAGACAACTGGATCGTTGAGTCAAAAACTCTCCTCCTGCTATTGTGAAAGGTGAGGAATCATTTTTTGCAGCGCACAACGGTTTCTGCTCGACTGACGGATCAGATGATTGATGAAGTTTCTGTGCACCAGCGATCGGCCGGCCAAGTGTTGGAGTTCCCTCACCGAGAGCTGCTGCTCTCTGCGCAATGAACTGTTTTCTATAACGTCATCAGGGTTGTTTACAGCATTATTGACTACAGCTTATTCCAAATGTATGACATGGCAGAGCATCCTGCTGCTGAGACAGAAGATGAACTACCATGGTCTGCAAACCGGCCTCCCTGTGAGCCACGTTGCCCCACATGATGATGCTGGCCGCTGTGGATGAGAAGCCTCCAAGATTGGTGCGTGCAAGCAGCAAAACTATTCAGTGTACAGGGAAAAAACATCTCTCCTTGAACAGTTATAGTGAAGTAAGCAAGTAACAATCACTCTGACATAACACAGCTGCTTTCCTGTGTGGTGTGGGCTGTTCACCATGACAGCGCTCCCTTTCACACCTCTGTGATTCTGCTGCTGTGACTGAACTCTTAATGTCAGAACACCACCAATTCCATTTTGGCCATTTAATACAGAACTGCCAGGTGTAATAATGTCACAACAGTCCTGCTTGGAACAGACTGTGAAAAAGATCGAAGCAGGGTTAGCTAATTCGACTAGTAACTAAATAAACTATCAAACTATTGGAATAGTTATGAATTGTGCACGCAACTCTAGCTTTAGTATGTCGAGTAAGAGGCTGCGTCAACACCAGTAGAATTCATGATGTGCGGGAAAAAAGGCTGAAACCTTATCCTATCTGATAAACAGATGTTGACAATGTTATATTCTTAGAAATAGACAAAGCTAATGTAGGATATCGTAATACATACTGCAGAATATCTCAAATAGCATTGATATTGTACTGTGGTTTGAGTATAATGATAATACTGCATGGTCTCAGGCGATTCCCACCTCTACTGAAACCAGTGCAGAGAACACGAGGCTTACTGTACATGAAAATTTAATACCCAGGAAATGATGTTTTAGGCACCACCACTATACCAAAATGACCAGGAGTTCAAACTCGTTATTTAGCTGCGCATGGTCCGTAAAAACGTGATTAGTTCTCATTCCACCATATATTTCTAATTATATTTATGTATTTATGTAAAATAGTATTTCAGATCATGTGTGATTCAGGCATCTAAGGTGTGACTGTGACTAAACCCACGACAGCAGCAGCTGGAGATAATCCCTGGGAGAGCTTCTGCTTAGCCCGGCTTGTCCTTGTAAACGCCTTGACAACTCGGGGAGCAGCTCTGCCTTTCTCGCTTCACCAAAGAGAAGTGAGGTCAAGGCGGTGTTTCTTTAGCAACACCGACGTGACCTGGTAATGTTTGTAAATGAAGGCATTAACATTCCGTGAAAGTCTCCAGTGTCAAATGGGCGCAGCACCATCCATCACCGCTAAGTGGGTTTTTTTCTTCTTTTACAGTAACACCTTAATTATCATCTGGAGGACCTGTGTGAAAGCGCGGTGGAATATACTACATTTTGACGTATTTGTACGGAGACTTAGACGTAATTTAAGAATAGACCACTTGTACATTCAAAAATCTTAATTAAGTCAATTCAATTCTGACAGGTAATATTTTTAGATAGATTTAAGGTGCCATTATGTCTTTGGCAGTCAAAACTTTCCTGCTTCGATTGTGCTGCAGGAGGAGGGAAAAACTCTTAAAAGTTTTGAAATCGCAGCACTGCATCGCTGCTCCCGCTCCGCCTGCATCTCCACCAGCCCGTCCAGGACAAAAATCTCAGATAAGTTGATTCAAAAATACAACACACTTGTCAGCTCAGGTGTCATGTTTCCTTCAGTGGATTTATTTCAAATTTCAGCTGTGACGGTGTTCAGGTGACAGAGCAATTCCCGGGAAGTTTTTTCGTGATGAAATTGTTTTTGTGCTTTTATCCGAATTGCATACCACCGCAGCGTTGCGGCTAATGGTTGCCATGGTCCCTGCACTTGGTTACTAGGACAGAATATTGATCAAATCCCCAAGGGCTGTGGTCACATTCTATTGTTATGGTAATCCAGCATCCCCGGGTAGCCGATGAGTGATAATCTTGTTTGGTCCCCGGAGAAATGAAAAGGCTTCTTAGGGTGGCGTGGTGAACTCTTAACCTCAATAAAATCCCCAAGTCCTCCACTGGTCAAGCCTGAAACTCGCACGCAGTCACTCAGGACCAATCGTGCAGACTGCAAAAGGCTTTGGGGATTATTCCACTGCTTTAAACTGCAAAAAGAAAGACTCAAAGATGATGTCACGAGAGAAATGAAATCAGTCTGGCGACAGGCGTCGTGGGATCGCCTGAATTATTTGCGTGATTAATCGGATTGATACGGTGCAAGGTTAAAAATGTGCGCATTCAGCTGTAAACACGCCCGGGTACCTGTGGCATTTTTCCCTCCCATGCATGCAAACATGTAGTTGGCAGAGGCAGCCGGGAGAATAATCGCGCGGCGAAGGTGGCGTCCAGATTGGGAGACTTCCCCTGTGAGCGCAGACACACAGGCAGAGCAGCCATTCAGCAGTGGGATGGATCCTGACTACTAAAGAGGGAGCGGGAGAGCGAGCCAGGGAGAGGAGAGAGAGAGAGGAGAGCAATAAAGGGGGGGAGTGGTGGGAGAGAGAGGAAGCGAGAAAAGAGAGTGAAAGGCTCCACACGGCAGAATATAAATCTGTATGTTAACGGGACCAAAGCCGGGGGTCTCCAAAGCGGCTGTGGCGGTGATGCTGCGGGCTGCCACAAAGCTTCAAGAGGTGGTCTTCTCTATTAACTAAAGGATTTGTGCAAATAAGGAAGTGGGACCCATTGGAAGCCGCGAACGCCGGTTGTCAAGCACAGTGGTGGGCTGGTCGGAGGTCTCTGACCCCCCCCCCCCCCCCCCCCCCCCCCCCCCCCCCCC
>CAESWR010000162.1:143321-156672 GCA_903171835.1 Mullus surmuletus | reverse complement strand
ACCACCACCTCCACCATCACCACCTCCTACCACATTTTCATTTCTGGAAGAAAAAAGGGGGAAGCGCAAAAGAGACACAAGAGAAAAAAGGAAGGTGGGAGCGAGGGAGCCGTGAGCCGTTTTCTCTCTTTATTACCTCCATTCACAAAACCATTGCATCCCATCATCACAGCGATGTAGAGGCATTCTCTCCGATTGGAGGAGGAAGGGTCCCATTGACGGCTCCGGCTTAGCACCTCTCTCCAGAAACCGCTAGCCCTTTTTGCGTTGCAGTCCACCCCTCATCTCGCGTCTCACTCCTCACTCCTCACGTCTGCGATTCCCCTCTGTTCTTCCTCTTGCTTTTCTTCCTCCTCGCATTCTTTGTCCCTTTTCACACCACTCAGGAATCAGGAGGCATTGCGGGTCTTTTTTCTTTTTCCTTTTTTTTTTTTTTTTCTTCCTTTTGGCCGTTCTTTATTTTTTTTTTTTCCATTCTTTTGCGGGGGGTTGAAGTGGGTGTTTCAGGGGCTGTCATTGTGTTTTGGTCCCGCCGCTACAAAAGGACAGCTGAGCAGGGGGAGTGAGAGACAGTTTTGGAGGTAATAAAAGAGCTGGCTTGAAAGAAAAGGGTGGGACCTGGGACAGAAAGGAACAGCTGACAGCCGTCGGAGGGTTGATTTGTGATGAAAACAAAACTGTTACCGCGGCTGATAACCATTTTGAGGTAGCTCTCTCACTTGAGACCGTTGCCGCCTCTTGAAGGAGATACGGGGAGCAGCGTGCCCGACCAGCGCTGTCGGCTGGATCCTGCTCCGTCTGTTGCTAAGCAAAGTGTCCAACCTGAAGTTCTTGGAGAAACGGTGTTGAGCATCACTCTCCAGCCATGAAGGGAAGCTCAGAGGAAAGCATTGAAAGCATCAGGCCCTCCAACCTGCAGGCTTTCGCCAACATATCCACCCTACATGGCATGAGTCACATATTCGCCTATGGCCACATGACATTCCGCCGCTTCCTCTGGACTCTCTCCTTCCTCGGCTCACTGTGCTTACTGATGCTGGTCTGCATGGACCGGGTCTCGTACTACCTGGAGTACCCGCACGTCACCAAGCTGGACGAGGTGGCGGCGACCAACCTCACCTTCCCGGCCGTCACCTTCTGTAACCTCAACGAGTTCCGCTTCTCCAAAATCACCAGAAACGACCTCTACCACGTGGGCGAGCTGCTGGCTCTCCTCAACAACAACTACCAAATAGCCAACCCGCACCTGGCCGAGCCCGAGGTTCTGGCTGCCCTCAAGGATAAGGCAAACTTCCAGAACTTTAAGCCCAAACTCTTCAACATGACTGATTTCTATAACCGCACAGGTCACGACATCGGCGACATGCTGCTGCAGTGCACCTTTCGAGGAGAGGATTGCTACCCGCTCAACTTCACAACGGTACGTATCTGCAACCCCACCCCCCCGTTTCCTGATCTCCTGCTGTCAGAAGAGCTTCAAAAAGTTGCTTCCGACAGAAGCTCCATGTTGGTGTACGGTTTTAGTGCTGACAGAAGCTCCCTGTGGTTGATGTCATCTTCAGGTGAAACGCTCCCTGATGATGTCCTTTTTCAAAACAATCAAAGCTGGGTTTGAGCATCATGGAGTGGGCTTCTTTTTTTTATTTGAGGTTTGTGTTTTGTCGGTGGGGGCCACCTTTCAAGTGTGCACACCTTCTCTAACGGATGTGCTGGTTCTGAAATTAATTGCTCACGTCAAGGCTTTGAAGTGATTACTGCTGGGCGATGAGGTCAGGGCCGCTGTGCCGTTTGTTGTCATTATTTTCTGTCTTTTGTTTATATGAATCAGTGTCGCTCCAAATGATCTGTTTCATGAGAATTATTGCTTGATGGAGTGCGGAGCGCTGTGTGTGTCGCGTGTGCTACGTCTTGTAAGGATGGTCCCGGTGCTGAACTATTACACTCTGTGATTGAATTTATTCAGGCTTTAATAGCTTCGCATTCCATTCCATACAGAACAGATACAGTTTAGTATTGATTCTTTGTTAAATATGAAATAGATTAAATTGAGTCACTGTTGCTTCCTGTTGATTTAAAGTTAAAAGCCAGATTGAAGAGACAACAAATCACCACTGTGCACTTTCAACAAACTTTTGAATTCAATCACACTTTCATAACTGCTACCTTTTTGTTCCCAAAAATCTTAGTGGAGTTCAGACTGCAATGTAAGCAGACCAAGTATTTTTCTCTCTTGATTCGTAAAAAAAACACAGATTACAACAGATGCATGCATTTAGGGATACATGTGTATATATAAACATGTATATATATATCACATATATATGTCAGGTGTTCCTGTGTCACGGCCCGGCCTCGGGGGGCCCAGCCTCGGGGGTCCCAGCATTAAATGGTCCCACATTCAACTCCTAGTTTATTTAAGTTGCATTAGCATCCTCTCTGTCTCTCCTATAGGTTTGATGGAGTTGCATCTTCTTATCTTTCAGTCACAAATACAGTTACTTATCTGCATTATATCTTTAATCAGCCCTGAAATAAATCCCAGTAAGTGGACGGTTTTTAAGTGAACAACTACAATCTTAAAAGTTAATCAGAAGCTTTTTGTCTGTGATGGCTGGGGAGATAAAACACTAATTCAATTTGGTTGCTCAACCTTTTTTATTTTCATTTTTCTCTAATATTTGTGTCACAAATATTGTGAATTAAGAGCGATCTCATTTGCATGTTTGTTTCCAAGCAGCTCTGAAGTGAGCAAGCAAATAATTCATGGGAAGCTAATTGTTGTACTGCTTGATTAAAAATGCTTTCAATGTCAAATGAGCTGGTGGAGACTGACGGTGGATTTGCTGCACGTTTTCGTTGGATGGGTTTGATCAACTAGAAAAACCCTGCACTTCAACCTTGACATGACGGATTTCAACTTTATCTATTTTTTGTATTTCTCCTTCGTAGCGGTGTAGTAGTGGAGTGGAATACTGCAGAGTCTCGCCACACTCTGAATACGACATGGATGAGTGCAAGAACGTGATACTCTATCTGATAATATTCTTACACAACTAGCTGTGGAGTCAGAGGTCTGCACACTAATAGAGTAACACAGTTCATAACCTGCTTCAGTGGAGGAAAAAACATCCCAGCTTCTGTTTATTACAAGTCATCAGCAGAAAACATTAAATGAATGATTAAAATACAGTGTTGTGCTTTGTTGACTTTATCTGCTAATGTGCATTTGTGTTGTTTTTCTTTTTCAAAACACAAAATCACTATTCAGCACCGCCATTCTGATATTTAGACGACCGCGACGGGAAATTTTCAATTATTCAAATATCCCCGCAGACATGTTGAGAGGAAGATTTACAATGCAAAGGACTGTGGAAGTGATGAGCTTTGACCTTGAATAAATGAAGGAAGAATTCCATTAAGCCTGGGTTGTGATGCAGTTGGGATACAAAGCGTTTGAAAATGTTTTGGCATTGTAATGGACGGGCAGGCAAGGAGACAGCGGCATGCGTCTCCAACACTATTAACTCCTTTAATCTCTTTTATGCGGCATATTTCACCACTGTCAATCGCGAGGACAGTTGATTTAGGACCTCTTTGGACAAAACTGCCATTCGCTTTAGTCGTACTTGGCAGTTTGGTTCCGCTTCAGTGCCTTTCGGCCCGTTGCGTTACATAGAGAGCCGTAAGCGCGAGAGCGGCAGCAGCAAAGAGCCCCTCAGGCAGCCGAAGAGGGCAGGCAACAATGACAACAGGGGTGACGTGTGACGGTGGCGCTGAGGTGAAGGTGGGCTTCAAAGAGTCATGCAGAGGAAGCTGGAAGCGGCCACAGCAACTTGAATAAGGCGCCCTGAATGAAAATTTTCCAGTTGAGTGGAAACAGCTGATCCATCATGGCTGCTGGCTGGCTGGTTTAGGCAGCAGCTTGCTGATGTTTTAACAGATCAAAACACGTTAGCAGCGGAGAATATATGTGCCACTGTCATCTCTAAGATCAGAATGAGCAGTTCCAACATCCACGCTGCCGTTTTCTTTTTCTGTCCTGGCACGTGTTTGGCCTTTAGATGAGTATATTATGCAACCTGCCCAGGTTTCTGTGCTTAAATAGCTTCCATGGTGGGTTTACGCTTCAGAATGATGAAACACGTTTAAGCACAAACTCTTTGATGGTGTGAGAAAAATGTACCTTCCAGTCGGAAGTTGAAATCTTCCCCGGAAATCGCACAAAAGCTGCTTTCCATCCCTGACATCATAATCCCACAACCTCAGCTGAAGATCATAATAGGATTAACAATATTTTGATTTGACATTCCTGTCACCAAATCAACACTGATACAACTTGAATGGTGAATTTGCTGGTTGATACCACATGTTGAGATGCAGATTTTTCTTTCAAAGGATGAAAACACGGCGCTCCTGTCAAAGAAATGACCTTTATCAGAATGTTTTCATTGACTTGTTTAACTCTGCAAGACAGCAGTTTATGAGCAGGCAGCAGCAAGTGAACAAGAGGTTGATTATCATAATCTGATAGTGTGGCTGTAGCGCCCCGCTCTGAAAGGCTTGACAGGTCATGACAAGTCCCTGTGGGCTACACGTCCGTCCGCCCGCTTCTCACAGAGTGTAAAATCAGGATCCATCACATTTTGCTGATGCGCGGTCCTTAAGATGTGAGTTGTCTTTCATCTTATTGCCGGGATGACAGAAGGCGCCACGAGGCTGGAACATGGCCGCAGACGAGATGAGGCTGGTTGACACAATGTGACTTGTGGATCTTCACAGAAGAGACTTTAGTTCTCGACAGACTTGCTTAGCATTGCAACTTGAACGCTGCCAAAGCCATCTGCATGAGAGGCAACGAGGTTCTATGCCAGTTCTGGCTACCAGCATGGGTTTGTTACATGCACAAATATAGAACATAATGCGGAAAAACACACTCAAGGTAATTTACAGTCGACTCCACTCATTGCACTGATTGTTTACAACATTGCAGCAGCCGGTTTGTAACATATCACAGTCAAGCAGATGGTGATGCAGATTCTAATAATGAGCATAATCAACTGTGAGAAGAAATGTATATTATGATTCTTTCATAGGCAAATCACGTATGTTTGCTCGTGCATTTCAACCAAAACACTTTTCTCACGGAAGACACTTTGACATTAAAGATGTCACACTCAAGACGGTTCCGTTTTGGCCCTGAAACTATAATCATCTTGGTATTTTTAAATCTGGTCAGGGTTTGCCACTTGTTTGGCTGCACATGATTAATGGGGACAAGACATTATGGGATGAGTTTAATATTGAGCAAGAAGGTTATCGTTGGCCACCATTAGACTGGGAAAATAGTTGTCAGAGTGTCTCCAAAAAAGTTCCAGCATTTGCGACACACAGATAATTGTTCTAAATGTTTTAAAAGGTATAATAACCAATGTCCGCCTTTGAAGATTTGACCGTTCTTCTGATGTGGTGGAAGGTGTGTGGGAAGGAGAGCGCAGTGGTTTGCAATGAAAATAATTCATGCCCATGCTATCTTCCAAGCACTTATGTCACTGGAAACTTAACTTTGCATCTCGGAGCTCTGCATTGAAGTTTTGTTGGGTTCAATCTGGGGACAGTAGTCACATTTTACTGGTGCTTTTCCTTCTCATTTTGTTAAATGATAGTTGGCAGAAAAACTGGATAAGCAGGAACAAAACCTTGGGATGGTTCTGTTTGATGGTTAAAAGGTGGGCTGAGAGTGTGTTGAATGACTACAGAAGTATTTTAAACTATTAAAAAGACAGTTTCTTTCATTTCAGGTTGTCCTCATGAGTGGATATTCACAAACCACAACGCTACTCTACTATGTTTTTGTTTTTTTTGCCAATAACCCCGGTGTGCTTTTTGAATATGGGTTTGTATAATCGGTTTAACTAACAACATGACCTCCACCCTCTGCAGCTGCTCTCTCCACTGTGCTTATGTGCACGTCGTCCTCCTATCGACCAAAACGGTTATATCTTGCCAATTAAAATGCTCACTGCAGCCACAAAGGTCTGCAAGAGTGAGCAGGAGTGTTTTCGTGTGGACCACGGCTGGCCAAAACATCTGGCGAAAAGACTACAATATTGAGCATCAGTTTGTTGCTACCATTTGTAAATGAACAAACACGAGTCGTTATTTTACACTTTGAATCTTTGTGGAGATACGAAACTCTGCTTTTTTAACTCTGCACCCCCACTCGTTTCTCTGCAGCTTCCTGTAACTCACATGTTTACACTTGTCGTCTTCCTGCATCTCCTCTCCCATGAGATTTCACAGCGAGACTCGTGTTGCTTGTTAGCCTCGTGTCTGCAGGGATTCTTTGCAAAATGTTGCCAGACACTTACAATAATAAAGTGAGCTTGTTGGTGACTCAAAACATTGTTTTAACAGCAGACAGTCGCCCCACTGGGTAACCAGTAGGCCATTTTGCTTTTGCTGGTTTCAGTGTTCTCACGCAAAATGAACCAATTCGGAGACCTGTCATCTGTATTAATCATTAAGAGCCGAACACATGGGAAAATGGCTTTACCCGAATTACCCCTTTTGGCAGCATCAGCTAATTTTTTTGTGTTTGTTTTTGTTATGTGTTGCCACTATGGGGGAGCAGAACGAGCTATAAACACAACATTGCGCTATTCCCACTTCATACATTTATTATGGAAAACATTTTGGCAAACAGCTGGAACATCACAAAGGAACAAAAGCAACGTCGGAATTCATTTGGAGTTGTTGTTCTGGTCACGTGGCCATTATAAGTTCCGGGGGGGAAATTTGTGAGCACTTCCAGCATATGTGTCATCTTATGTGTCCACAGAATAAATCTCCTGATGGCTCCATTTGTGTGGCCAGCGTAGGTTTTAGCTGATTTTTGTGTTGCTTCAAAAACATTTTTTTTGTGACTAAAAAGAACAATGGATATCTTGTCCTTTTTTCACCTTCTCACCCTGTACATTTTTTTCCTCTCTCTATATATTTATTGCTTTAGAATAAATCATCTCTGAAAAATTGCTTTCTGTCAAAGTGTGCAGCCTGAAATTTTTATTTTATCTGGAGTCTTCTGCTCCCAACTGATAATTTCAGCTCCCCAAACTCGAGCATCAGTCAAGGTTTGGTAGACGCACGTTCAAACACTGTTCAAACACATCCTCTTACAACATGTGCATCAAACACCGGCACGTCTGGAGCTCAACCGCCATCACTCGAGACACATGCAAACAGGCAGGAATACAACATGTGGTTACTTCACAAAGCCAACCTGTGTCATGGTTGTACCAGGGGGGAAACGGCAAAGTCCAAACCAAAATGGGTAAGGAAGAGAGAGGAAAGGCTCTGAAGGATAAAAAAAAGACTCAGAATTTGTCTGCCAGGAAAAAGCAGTCTTTAATTCTGCATTATTAAGCTGATAAGTGAGGGGAAAAAAAGAAGTCATGCATCCACACTGTGCTACCAGCTGCTTGGCAACATGATATGTGAGCGCGGTGAAGGAAAGCGACATTAGAGAGTGTCAGGAAAGAAGAAAACAACATGCTCCATTCAATAATCTTTCATGAGAATTTTCCAGGGGCAGACACACTCTGTAACCTCAGGGGAACAGAAAGAGTCAAGGAAAGGATGAGAGCCTGTGTGAGAAGTAAGCTTCGAAACCCATAGAGAGAATGTGCCCCTGTGCTGATAGAGGTTCAAAGTATTTAAAGCATTTACTGGTTAAAGGCACGTTTGCTGCCATGTGTTGATTTAGATGCACATTAACAATCTGTTTATTGGTTTAATAGGCAAATGCCGCTGCTGCGTAATTCACTTACAACACTGTAAAACACGGTCTTTATAGAAATATGTTGGATATAATAGACATGTTTCCTTAGAAAATACTCATTAAACCTGTTTCAGTGATTTATTGACAGTGCTTAACAAGCAACAGTTTGTATATAAACAGGTACTTTAGTGGTATTGGGTCCATCATTCTGAGAAAGTGTTTGGCTTCTTTGCGACACAAATAGGAAGTTGACTCCGTAGTCTATTCATTGCTCGCTAGTTCCCTGTAATCTACCTGTTGCTCTGGCGCTTGTTTTGTTAGACAATAAGAAGAGAGTCTGTAGGTCTATTGCTCGCTAACACCTTCTCTTTAAAGATGCTCAAGACAATATTTTATAGCTTCGTTTTGCATCAAACAGCTATGAGCAATATAAAGGTTTCGGGGCTTCATGTAGTCAAACTCCCCCGTGTTTGTTCACGTCTGAGTTCTCATTTCCTCTGTTTTGGTGGCCGGCGCGGCTGTTGTTCGCGTGAAGAGCCGCGCCCTCCACAGTAAACACAAGTGAGCGAGGAGCAAGGAAGAACACTATGAGAGCGAAGTTGATGCTGGCGCTGCATAGAGACTTTCCAAAGTCCGTTCCAATCAAGACAACCTTTTCCATGACCAAACAAAGTAGTAATAAAGAGAGACAGAAGCTGAGAGTCAACACTAGTTTGGCCTGCAGAGGCCTGCAAGCTGCTAAGGCTGAAGCTAAAGACAAACTTAAAGTGAGTGAGGGGTCTGCACCTTTGTTGCGCTCTGAAATGATGGCGTTCATGAAGACGTCTAGTGGAAAAATACCGTATACGGCTTCTTTAACAAAGCAGAACTAAATAAACGCACTGACTACGTTTACATGCAGTCAGTATTCGGTTGAAGGTACTGAAACATTCGCAAACAGGGTTATTCCTGTTACATGGTAATTGTAATCAAGTGGGATATCCTGATCAAACAGCCATGCACCAAGAACGTCTGGCACTAAATTGCACTCTCCTTTTTGTGGATCTGTCTACTTTCTATTGTCTCCAAATGCCAGGATGTTTGTGTCTTTCATCACTCTTATGAAGTGATTGGTTTCCTCCGCACCCCCAAAGTGTGGCGTGGTGTTAGTTTTTGCATTTTGCCATGTTTACAATTAGTTCCTGTGCTCAACAGACCAAGACTCCTTGCGAATAATGTGCAGAACACAAATTAATGTTCCTTTTGATGGGGAGATCCTGATTGGCGTATACTAGATCAAATATTCAGGTTAGAAAAGGAGTAATCCAGGGGTAATATTCAGGTTTTTAAAAAACAGAATATATTCCAGTTATTCAATCGGGCTATTGGTGATTACATGGCCGCGTGCAACCACGTTATTGCTAATATTCTGGTTAGAAAAGGGTTTTTTTGACTGCATGCATTGCATTAAATTTCCCTGAGGGCACTGTCTGACAGGATCAATAAAGTTCTATCTCAATCTGAATCTGAATCTGATGTAAATGTAGCCATTCAATACTTTTGAAGACAGCAAGTGAAAGTTGCTCTGGTGTTTAGTTTTACTTTAAAGTAAGTCAACTTCCAAAATTCACATCAAGAGAATTAATCAAATTACAAACTGAATCAAGCCTAGAAAAATAATGAAGAAATTTGAAGCCATGAGTGTAATTATTTCACTGTTTATTTGTTTTGTCACAATCACTCGGATAATTAGGGATTTGTGATCAACAAGCGGCACACACTCCACATCTGATCGCGTCTGAACCAACAGTCGCAGATTCTCAAAATCATCAATATCTGAGTTATTTTCTGAGCCGTCTGGGGAGGAGAATAAACTGCACGAGCCGACTGCTATTGTCGCCTCACTCAGGTTAAAGTGGCTGCTCTCATCCACATTCCAGGCAGGTTGGAATTCATCTCAAATGAGCCAAATCTCTGTCTGAGATGCCTCGTGTCACTACTCATCTTTGGCAACAGCAGATAACAAACATGTTTTTACAGCCTGCTGTCGCTGCAACTAAGTGATTTTTCGCCCTGAAATACTCAGAATATAATCGTCCTATAGGATCTTCTACTCTTGTGCAGTTAGTTTATGTAATTATATTTTGCATTTGTATAATCTAAATAATTACATACACGGTGTGTGCCACTTCTAATCAGTTATTGCTGTGAAAGGTATTACTTTACCTTTTTAGGTTCTGACAGTACTCAGATATGAGGTGGGTGCTATAGGCGACATAAATATCACTAATTATATAATTACCCCTGCAATGATAATTAGTGATATAGCAGTGTTCCTGCTAAAATAAAGAATATTTCATAAAAACTCAACGTGGTAGAGCTGTCAGGAGAGACAAAGAAGTGAGCTGGCTGCTGCGTCACAGCATCATTGCATCTTTTTCCCTGATTTGAATCTGACTCATATGATTAATTGTTAGGTTGCCGTCCAACCCAGGAGATATCATCTTCAATTTTCTCTGAGTGGACTTGGGATTGTACTTATTTAAAAAAAGATATCAAGACTACTTTAGACTTTTGGACTGTCCCTTGCTTTCCACAACAACCAATCACTTCCAATCATCGGTAGATTGATTATTCGCAGCCTCTGCCTCGGTATTAAATTTGTTCATCTGATTTCTCTCAACTTAGAAACCACATTCACCTGACAAATCTGATTCTGGTATCGCAACAAAAAAGGCTCAGATGTTTGAAATGATAGTTGCTTTGCACCAAAAATCATGGACTAATACGTAGCTCCTGTACAATATGCAAAAAATACCTTTGTTGGTGTGTTGTATTTTGCTGCTTGAATAGATTTCTTTGATGAAATTCAACAAGAAAACACTCTTTTTTGCTGTAATCCGTCTTTTTTGGTCCTGTGGTCTCGGTAAAGTCTTGTTCTCAGTTCGTCTGGTCTTGACTCAAGCACAAACATTCAGAGTAATTTTCCAAGTTGAACTTTTATAAAGAAGTGTAGCTTCCATAGAAACTGCTTTCAATAAACGCAACGATCAGCGCTGTGAGGGGCCCTAAAAACATATTCTTTGGGTTATTGGGTTATATGTTCAGTCTGCTGATATCGCCACTATATTTGTAACAAAACACACTTTTAGCCACCTGCTTTGAAAGACAGTTACCTTGGAGTTGAAGTCTTCATTTTGTCATTGCATTCCGGACGATGGCTTCTGAAAACAACCCTGTCTGTGCCGGGTCATTGCCGCTCTGTGAGTTTACTGTTGTAGTTCAGAATTTGGGACCAGTCTCAGTTTAACAGTATCACTCTCATTTTTGAAAGTTAAACTTTCAAAGTTAAACTCGTTTCATTAGGGTTTCCTTTAATTGTCTAATTTTCAGTATAAAATAACAAGAAGATACCTTAGCCTTTGCAAAACAAGGGCCCGACGGCACACTTTTGGTGTCGCGCGGCCACAATGAGCGTTTTGCACCTTGTATTTGCATGAGTGCCTTTTTCCATTAATGCGCAGCAACACAATGAGGAAGCACAAATGAAAATGTCTCTTCGTAAATCGATTCCGTCTCCTACATGTTCAGAATGTTTATTTATTCCCACAAAATTTTAGCCCAGAGCAAGAGAAAAAAAACAAAAAAACGGAGCGAGTCCTTTGGTCCCGTACGTTTGAGTTTATCGAACCACTAATCACAGGGACAGAACTGTGCCAGAGATCATTTCACCTTTTATTACCTTGATTGTGACCCGTCTGCATTGCATGATGATAAAGGGGGGGGGGGGGCTGCTTAACTCATTTACATTCATGGGCTGCGGCGGTTCGTTTATCTTCACACTGACTGGATTACTTGTATGAAGGCCAAATTGTCAACTTGTCCTTCTGTATTTCTTACACAAGCTCCATTTATGAGAGGGCTGCCCCTCTTTGTTTATGAGAAACAAAATGTTTCCACTCACATCAGTCCTGTAGGAATAATAAATACGAGGGAATAAAAGAATTCCTCCCCTACCAAAGACAGATTTTCGGAACATTTCGGCTCCATAATGACAATGTTCCAAGCTGTTTTTATGCTCTGCGTTTGCTTTTATAGCTGGCGGTTACTCTTCTTAATGAAATTAATCTTAAATAGATTGGTGTGCGCCTCTGAGCTGAACACTGGCAGCCTCTTTTCTTCATTAAATCCACTTGGTTTGGTGTGTAATTTTCTCTCATGATTTGTCCTGTAGCAACCATGACCAATATTATTACATATCAAAATCCCTCAATTTGTGGTAAACACAAAATCTGGAATATCCCTTTACCTCTGGGTTTTACAAGGACAGTGATGTTATGTGCCTTTATGCCTACCGTTATAGCTCTGTATCACTGCCGCTGTGTTTTACAATGTCAGCTGAAATATGGTGAGTAATAATGAGTAGGTCAATGGCCCTCAAACACCTCAGTACTTGCAAAAATCCAATCTTACCATGCCGGGGCCAGGAATTGAGACACCATCGTGAATGCGCTTTCAACAGGCTTATTTTTATATACGGTTACACTCTGCTGTAGCAGAACATGCTGCAGTTACAGGCGGAGAGCTGCGAGATGAAGTGATAGCCTGCGGTCAGCAGCCAGACAGAAGGTCACACTCTGCTCTGAGGGTAACTGTGCTCCTCAGACTTCGCTGGGTGTAATCTTCGGAGCCGACGTGTTTGATTTCTGCGCACGGATGCAGAGAAGGACGGACAGCTTTTCTACAAACCCCAGACGGAGCACTTTCCATGAACGGTCCTTGTGCTAAAATAATGCAAAGGACAACCATGCTGCAAATATTTAAATTATTATCTGCAAAAACGAATTTCTCGCTACAAAGAGGAAAATCATGGCAAAACAAACTGGGCACTTTCTGCAACCTTGGACTGTTTTTACCTACTCAGCTCTCAAAAACTCACATCCGCACCAGCATCTAAAAAAAATCGGTGTCCACACATAAACGCTGTACACTGCATGCCACACCAGCAGGCGGTGATATAATGGTAATCTGCAAAAACCCTTTGACCAATCAGAGCGAGGTGGATGTTTTTTGTGCGTGTTTTGTGTGTTTGTGTAAAGGACGATCGAAATAATTTCACGCTGTCATGCAACTGTCAGAGTGTAAACGGAGCAGCTAGAAGCACAGAATCCGACGCCACAAACACAGCAGCACTACGCGCACACAGCAGTCAAAGGCTCCTTATCCACCCGAAAACTCCCAAACCGCATTTTCAAACATGTGGTCAAGGCGACAGATCGACACAAATCCCCCGGTCACAATATCAACCCCACTCTTCCACTCATCCAATTTTAACCTTGCAGAGAAATCATTACATTACGGATTATATGGGATGATTCTCTATGAAATAATGGGAACTCTGCCATTCAGCGTTGGCATTTCAAGTGAAAAAAATGGAGCAAAAAGGTTGAATATCAACACATTCAATTATCACATTCGCCGTAAGAATTTTTTTTCTTGCATTGCATTATCGTTACAGCCTTTAGCAGCATCTTTATACAGAGTGTTATCTCGTGACTCGACACCCCCCTTCTTCATTTCCCTTTGAAACCCCCC
>CAESWR010000162.1:121303-133741 GCA_903171835.1 Mullus surmuletus | reverse complement strand
CATCTTTGAACGTGTTTACACACTGAAATCAAATTTTCCTATGAGACAATGAAGGCTATCCATCCATCCATCCATCCATCCTTCCATCCATCCATCCATCCATCCATCCATCCATCCATCCATCCATCCATCATCCATCATCATTCATCCATCCATCCATCATTCATCATTCATCCATCCATCCATTATTCATCCATCCATCCATCCATCATCCATCCATCCATTCATCCTTCCATCATCCATCCATCCATCCATCCATCCATCCATCCATCCATCATCCATCCATCCATCCATCCATCATCCATCATCCATCCATCCATCCATCCATCCATCATCCATCATCCATCATCCATCCATCCATCATCCATCATCCATCATCCATTATCCATCATCCATCATCCATCATCCATCCATCCATCCCAGCAATCTAGTTCATGTTAAATCACTTTGTTGTGCAACCAGTCAGATTGGTTGGGATGTTGCCGCCAAGGGAACAAGGGTGGGAATATTTGTGAGTCTGGCAGTCATTTTCATGTCCGTGTGCTTTTAGCTCACTCCGAGCCGCATTACGAGATGCCCTGGAACTGCCGGTTTGAAGCTAACGTCTGCTGATGAAGTTTGCCTCACTGAACGGGAAACAGTGTGTGGGAGTGTGCAGCTTTTTTTTTTTTTTGTTAAAAGTTTGCCGTGTTATTTTGGAGAGGGGTTACAGGCTGCTGCCTGTAGGAGGATAATGAAATGAAAGTTTACTTTGGTGGCCCGTGTCCGCTGGCTGGAGCTTCGTACAGAAGCGAGAGGTGATCTGGGGTAAATGAGCTCTGCTGCTGGGTTATTAATGTTCGGTCCCGGTGCAGCATCAGAGATCTCGCTCACGTAACCACAGCGCCATATATATGTATGTGCAGAGTTTTTCTAATGAAACAGACTATTTGCTTATGTATTTTTGGTTTGCAGCTGCTGGTGTTTGCTCAGCTTTGTGAATATTAACCTCCGGGTGCTGGTGTGTCGCCATGGCAGCCATATGCAAATGTTTGGACGCCACTTTGCAAACGCCAATACTGTGGTGATTTTTGTAAACAAACCTGGCTGTAAAGCAAAGCCGATGCTTTCGTTTTTACATGTCATTGAAAATCTGTGGGTGGATGAAATGAGAAGGACGAAGAACACCGCAGAAGCCTTTTGCAAGGGAAAAACGAGAGAAAATCCCAAACAGAGGAGCTGGAAGGCTTTTAGCTGGCTGAAAAAAGTGTTTGCGAGCCACGATATCTGGCAAAGTGGGTGTTACTACGCGAGCGCTGATTATGTATGGTGTCTAAACTTTTGCTTATGCCTTATTTTTATTTTAGAAATGTGTGAAATGTAGAGTGAGTGTGCATCGCTTCGCATTTACTTATCAATAAAAACTGTACAGAAACGTTATATTTACATGCATTTCTGCACTAACTTGAATTGATTCAGAATTAAAACAGATGCATGTGAATCTCAATTGAATCTATTTCCCTCCACACTTGCACGGCGGTGTTGCTTTCTCTTATCTTTGCAAGCAGATTAGCTGGAAGTTGCGCGGTGCATTTTCCTCTCACAAACGGCGGCATGGACACACTGCATATTTCTACACTGTAGTTCAAATACCGATGAGTCACACAGTCCGTTTCTCCCTCCAGCCAAGACCATGTGTTCTGTTAAGGCTGCTGGCAGACACATTTTACCATTTCTAAAATCACCCCCCCTTGAAGATCTGCATAGTTAACTAAGCTCTCCAGTCACAAAAAAAACCTTTTTTTAATGCTTATTTCAGATGGCCTGGAACAGTTCGGGACAGAAGTCATGTCAGAAGTCAGAAGTTTGTTAGAGTCGTTGTTAGCATAGGTTCCTAGGCCACGCATCAGGCGGCTCCAAAGAAGAGTTTCTCTGAAATAATTGGATTTTTATTGTGATGGTGAATATTGTTGCAGCCTGAATGACTGAGGAACAGAAAGAGGCTAAACGGGACAGTGACAGCCGGCCGTGCTCAGCGTTGGACCAGTTTAAAGGCTTCTGTCTCGACCAGCTTGTATGGTGGGTTAGGGGTGGCTGGTGGGTTGGAGGCTAGGCTTTGGTATTCACGGGGGTCCCAGCACCACAGAGGGAGAGCCTGCTGATCCCGCGTGCAACCGGCACAACAAAATCATATTAAGTGTTTCAAAGAAAAACGGCATTACCTCATCGCTCTGCATCCCGCATACTGCTGCAGAAATATAAAAGCAAATGAAGTGGGTAGCTGAGGCGTTCGTGTCCTGCTCTCACTCTCCTCCAGAACAAAATGAAGTCAATAACATAGGCCAGAGTCCTGCACCGGGTCGGGCAACCGTGGCGGATATCTGGATGGGTAATCAATTACGTACGGGTGGGTAGCATCAAAACACAGTATTGTAGATTGCAAAAATAGAATATGCACGAAAATATATACAATATTATCATGTCCAAAAAAAAGTCAGATCTTGCAAACACTCGGTACTATCTCCCATCACCTTTCCATGAACTGAAGGAGGAAGGAGGCGGAAGAAGACCACTGTGACGTGAGAGAAGACACGCGTCACAGCGGTCTCCTTCCAAGCATGTAAACGCTGTGAAACAGGTGATGATGGTGTGCGCAGTGATACGAAGGGAGGGAAAATAGATAGAGATTGTGAGGTCGGGCTTTTTTGCAGCCACAAATTCTCGATGCAAATCGATTACTCTTTTGAATGCATATTATTTTTTGGAGCAAAACGCTTTATCTGTGTGACTCAAGCAACTAGATGGAACTACTTTCAGCAACACCAAAACCGGGCCAGAACTCCGCTCACGGGACACAGTGGGGAAAAGTCACAGCTGATGAACGACACTGATGGTGAGGATCTCATACAACTTCATGTAAAAAAATCTGAACTATCCCTTAAACTGTTTCAATGAAAATTGGCATTACCTCATCGCTCTGCATCCCGCATACTGCTGCAGAAATATAAAAGCAAATGAAGTGGGTAGCTGAGGCGTTCGTGTCCTTCTCTCACGCTCCTCCAGAACAAAATTAAGTCAGTATCAAAGGCCAGAGTCCTGCACCGGGTCGGACAACCGTGGTAGATATATGGGTGGATGATTAATTACATACGGGTGGGTAGCAGTCGAATCAAAACAGTATTGTAGCTCGCAAAAATAAAATATGCATGAAAATACGTGCAATATTATTATGTACAGATTTGACTCGCACACACCAATTCAGTATTTTTTCTGCCTGAGCGGCACTGCGGCGGCGGATCACTGGCACTGTTTCGAGAGGTATGGCGGACGAAATTAGAAAGAAGAATTTATCACGGCCACGGGTGGGTAACGGGTGGAATGTTAACAGGTATTGGGTATGGATAGCATTTTAACACAATCACGGGTGCCCCGGCGGGTCTGGTGCTGTACTGTGCGGGTGCGCGCGGCTGAGGGTCTCCAAAAGTGGACCCGTGCAGGACTCAGGCTGGGGGCGCAATACCGCTTTGACCAGAGGGGCCGCTGTAATCAACGTAATTGTCCCGGCCAGTAGCTTTAGGGAGAGTGGATTTGCAGGTTCATGTCAACGCTGAAAAACTGTGGAGCACACACACACACACACACATACAGACTGCTAATTTCTGGTGGCTGTGTGCCACCGGGGCTGGCCCGGCCCTGGGAGCACTTCTTGTTCAGGAAACACTGTATACACATAATCCATCACTGAGCCACGGCGATCAGCCATCCAGACAGCCTCAGCTCGCTCCTGTGATTAATGGAGTAGCCGGATGCCTAATAAAGGCCTTTATGTAGCTCACATTTCAAACAAATCATGTCTTAAAGGATGCATACCGCTATATTTCCGGCCTTATCCCCGGAAACATCAGAGGGTGGTGTTCTAGGTGATTCTATTCCCCTGCCTGCTGCACTAATCTATTAGTGATTGCTCTATTTTTACTCCCAATGTGCCTCGATTGCAAACACAAATGCATTTCATGGGAATCAATAGCCGACCAAATCCACTGTGCCCCGAGTCTCTGCCTCATATTTGGAAATCAAAGACCTGCCACAGAGCACACGCTCCCGCGCGGACGAGCAACTCCCTCGACGCTCATCGGATCCCCTCTCAGTCATTGTCCCTGCCGAGCGTCGCCAGACAGAAAGCAACATGAGTGAGCAAATGACGAGGCGGCTGCATTGTCCCTTTGTTCCGTTCTGCATCGAGCATCGTATAGCCAGAGCTTTTTCTTTTCTTTTTTTTCCTTCTCCTCCTTCTCCTCCTCCCTCTCCCTCCGTGTCTTGCAATATTGCAGTGTGAGCCGCTGTTGAACATATGTAATTATGGGGGGCTTCTGTAGGAGGGATTAGGAGCAGCATTAAAATAGTGTGGATGGCAAAAGGGAATACAAGAGCAGAGCCAAGACCGAGCTTTAGTGATTAGGTTGGGACACGGCGGCCACCACGTGTTTGTGCGGACGTGTTGTGCCCGAGCGCTCGCATGAGGAATCTTAGGACAGCTGAATTTGAGCGGTCCTGCTGCAGTTTGTGGATTCTGCACACACACTCCCATCTGGTTGCGGCGCAGTGGAGATGTTTATGTGGGGTTGTGACACACCCAGACACAGTAATGGTTGCATCTGTTCTGTCAGCCCGACCTGAGGGTTTGCTCTGTTTACAGAGCGATGAGACATCCTTTGAGTCAGTGACCCGACTGTGTCAGGAGGGTTTTTTTTTTTTCTTTTTCTTCTTTTTTTCAGGTTTGATTTCAGGGATGTTTCTCCGGTCCTCCACGGCTCAAACTGCGCTCTGTGAGGGAGCAGCTTTTATGGTCAAGTGGTAATATTTCACGGGCATTTGCTGGCTAGCGGACTGGAGGAGGGGGCCGGTCGCTTGAAGGGAAATGTGAATATGTTAAAGCCTGAAGAGAAAACATAAATCCTCCCATCAAAAGCCTCAGTTAAGCGATAACAAAATTTGACTTTATTCCCACATACAGTAATCATATAGTAAAACCTTATATTCCCCAAGGTGAGATTCAGAGGGGCAGAATGTCACCGCCCGAGTCGGTAATGAGTGGGCAAAGGGGAATCCACCTCAATAAATCTTTTTATCAATATAGTGCACGTCTTTGTAACCAAATATTTCCCCCCAGTCACAGTTTAGGCTTGAGGTAAAGACCTAAGTATTGCATATTATCTTCCTGAATTGCTTCCCCCCCCCCCTGAAAACCCATTTATTTGAATTAGAGTTAACAAAATATCAGAAACTCCTCTTGTGAGCACATCGATAAAATCTTGGAAAATTGACGCGGGATGGGATTGCAGGATTGCTTGGATTAGTTTCCTGTAAGTGTGGTAAATAAAAAGGCCTGTGTAAGCATCTAATTACGGCATTTAGAAATTATTATGACGGTGCTTTGCCAAATACAGAGTAATACCGCGCTCACCGAACTATGTAGCCTCCAGCCGTACATGCCCAAGGTGTTCATCGCCTCATTGGAAAACTGCACTTACAGAATTGCAGTGGCTCATGGGAACTGCTGGTTTTTTTACGGTCCGACTCACACGCGAGCACCAGCGCTGCATTCGCCAAGAGAGTAGCCGATTCCCCAAACCACACTTCAGTGCCGCTCGCCGTTTAAGAATATGAATGATTCACAAGAAGAAAACAGAAAACGTGTTACTGCACTTTTCTATCACATATTTTTATTTATAGCGCTCACTGCATTCTTGAATAATAATGATAATAATAATAATTTTCTCAAAGGCTACTAAGTGGATGCGACTGGACTCCTCTAAGAGCATTGTTGTGATTTCACTGTTAATTATGGCCACAATCACCATGGAATTCTACTTTTGCATGGTTTTTATAGGTGTGTTCCAATACAACTTTTTCAATTCCAATATTGCAGCCTTGAGCATTGGCCGATACAGATATCGATCTAATATGATATAAGCACGAATCTTACATACTTTTACTACTTATTTTGTAGTATGGAATGTTAGAAAAGGCTTTATCAAGTGATGTCACTCAAACAGAGAACAATAGTCAGCACCAGTGTGAGAAAAACCGACCCATTTATTATCAACCAATGGCTTACATACATTTGAACCTTAAACATAAGAATATGTGCTGGAGCGGAGTCTGGAATGGACTGCTGGTATGGAATATGTGTAATTTGAGATGATTTGAGATCTATCCTATCCTATTCCATTCCATTCTATTCTATTCTAGTGCTCATATCGGAGATTTTAGATGGAGGCCGATATAATGGATAATATAATGGCCGATGCTCCTTTTTTTTTCTGAAATCGGACCGATATCCGATATCAATATCAAATGGGGAAACCCTTAGTTTTGTGGGCATGTTTTGCTAGGTCAACCATCAACCATCACCACCGGGGGCGCTGGTGGACCGCGCCGCTCTCAGCGACACCGCAGAACAAATCACTTCACTATCTTTGGCCTATATTGCTCGCAATAATGCTTTTGTTGATATTGCCCTTCTTTCACACTGGCTTGGATGTAAGGCAAGCAATATAAATCTAACAAAGATTCCATTCACTTTCACAGAGAAATAGCATAATTCGATGAATTGTGGTTTTTATTTTTTTGGTCGACGCTAAAAATAAAAATACAGGCGACCTACAAGCTAAGAGCTTTGTGTGTCCCTCCGCCTGATGTGGTGGGAAGCAGTGTACGGCTGCTTCTAATATCGGGCCCATCTGTTGTTGATTGTCGTTGCAGCCCCTCAGGCTGAGGCTGTGAAAGTGAAGCCTGCGAGGATGTGAAAACACTTGCAAACCGCTCAAGTGTACAATCATATCATGATATTGCACAGTCAGATCTATTTGACATCCAGCCAGTTGTTTATCTGGGGATCTAAAATGCTTTTTCTCTTTTTTTCCCCCCCCGCCTTTCCTCAATGCAGGCTTGTTGGCAGGAAAGCGGAGCGATGGCGTCACCTCTCGTAGGTCGATGATGAACTGTTTCGCTTTGTGCTCGCCGAAATATTTTGTGCAAAGCGAGGATGAATGAACGCCACCCTTCAGAGCTAAACATGCTTAAGAGGATTTATATTTTTGAAACAATGGTGAAAATTGTTTTCCCCCGTCGAGAATTTCGGCACTCGGGGTTGTAAAGCAGACGTATTGCTGCCCACAGCCATTGTTTAGGTTAATGTCAGCTGAAATATTTTGTCAGCACTCTTTAAGCGTGAGGATTGTTGGACTTGTAAGGCAGTTAGCTCAGCGGGGGCACTCAGCTAATTGCTGTAGGAGAGAAAACAGCGCAGGAGCTCGCGGAGTTGTAACACTTTGTGCTGATGTCGAGGAGGAAGCAGTCACGCATGGTCGCGCTGTGGTGGGATCGCTCACTTCTGCTGTCGTCGCCGTGATGGAGACGGATGGAGGAAGCCGGTCGGAGTAAACGGAGAGACAAACAGTCGGGCGGAAAGACAAATGTACAGATGTTCCCTCCCCTCGGATGTTTGTTTTCGGGGGAGAAAAAGATACAAAAACGAGGCGGATAATTAAAACACAATTCCGGAGCTATTGGTGCCAGAGGTGTCGTCGGCGTAACGGATTGAAATCGTGGATGCTAATGAGGCAGTTTGTTGAGTTAATGATGGTGGAGGATGGCGCACCTTTTCTTTTGCAGATCCAGATTCTGTGAAGTCCCGGGCTGACAGCTACTGTACGTATAAAATAGTTTCATTTCTTCTTTGTGGTTACTCATTTTCTTCCAGAGGGAATGAAATAAATCAACGTGGCGAAACGAACCTGAGCAGATTTTTGAATGAGCACAGATTGCGGCGCTAATTCATGACGTGTAGCCGATTCACAAACAAAGAATGAACCACTTTTACTTCATAAAAAAAGCACTGTAAAAAAATCCGTAATGTTTTTCCCATCTGCAGATAATTGAATCCCAGTCCTAGAAGAGGAACAAACACATCAGTCGAGATTGAGGCCTGAACTTTCAACTTTATAGAGGTGCGAAGTCCCGCCCCCTCCAGTAGACCCCCCTGGGACCTTTGAGATCGAGACGTATGAATGGGTTTGCAGAGAAAGTCATCATTTTCTGGTCCCAGTCGTTGTATGTCCTGGATTAAACTATGTTGTTTGTGGATTTAAATGCAAATTTTTGTGCAATTGCTTCCGTTAAAGGCTGCAGAGAAAACACCCTCCACTTCTCTCCACATGCTCCGGCTTATGATGATTTCCACCTCTCAGCTGTCGTTCACAAAGCAGCCTCACATCATCAAACATCATCACATTATAAAACCTGACATTATCAAACTTCTCTGCGCTGAATTGTGATCTTCTTTGCCTGAAAAAGTATTTTTCAAAAACCACAAACAACATATGTGAAATCCATGGCACAATTCAAACAGGACCAGGAAATAACTGCTATCTCCTCACTGACTCTCTTTAATGAAAGTTTTGGGGACCCATGGGCCGGAAACGGAAAGGCTGGACTTCGCCACTTGACTCTTTGGCTCGCTAACACACGAGATTGTAGATACCACATTTTAATTTCCCCCTCCTGTGGAAACGCATCTCATCTTTTTCCCTTGTGGCAAAGTGAATCCTTCATGCTTTGGTGCAACGTCACATCAGCAGATAAGCATCGTGGTCCGCCGCCGCTGATCCTCATCTTATTTGCTGATTGGCCGATAACGGCGAGGCAGATATCAGCTGATAGCGACGCACGGCACGCGCGGCGCTGCATCGTGTCAGAGAGGTCGCATCTCATCGTGCAGGACGTGGCGGCGGCGGTGGCGGTGGCTCGTCCCCACAATCACGCCATGCAGGAGCTGACTGTTGGCACCTGGCTGGGGATGAGAGCGCCGATTAACATGAATATTTAACCGTGTTTGAAATGCGCTTAAAAGGCCCATAAAGTTCTCATCACCTCCGCGCCGCTTACACCCAGTCCGCCAAATCCCCCAAATTAAAGGGAGCTCTCGTGCTACGACACAAGCTGTGTCTGCCTTTTATTCAGTGACAGTTTTTTTATTTTAAAACACAACCAAAACCAAAATAGATTAACTTCAGAGCGAGAGTGGAGTGAGATCCGTACTCATGTGAGATGAAAGTCCTGCAGACGGAGGCCTCCTTCAGATCGCCGTGTTTACCTGCTGACGGACGATTGAAAGGCGTCGGGGGGGAAAAGCGCCATCCAATTTGGTCACCACTTGTACCTCGCCGCTCTCCTCCGGACCAAAAAGCGCTGAGAGAGCAGCTTCCCGACATGTTCCCGCGGAATCGGCGCCCGCAGCCCGGCTGACTTTTGTTGTTTTTCTAACCCGGCTGCAAGGGAATTAAAAAGGGCTTAATAAATAATACATCGCTGAACTTTATTCTCATTATGTTTCCCCTCTTCGCCGCGGAGTGACAGCTGGGCGAGATATTTTGATGAATTCGTGAGGGATTATTACCTGCCGACAGCTCGCACTTGTGCACGGAATTTCGAGAAGTAACAGCGGGAGAAGTCTTCTTTATAATTCTGTTTTCAGGCCTCGGTCTTTCGGCCGTCCTTGAGTCAAGATTTCTGTGCTTCTCGGGGTGGCTGGAGTTGCTCTCACTGGATAAAATGAGACTACCAATCAGCCCCGAGCACTCGGCAAGTTTAGATAAAGACATATATTGACCGAGCCTCGGCAAACAACGCAGGTATTGAAGCACCGGCGCGGAACCTTTTAATGTCTCCCTCGGCTAAAGGTTTCCCCGGTGCCTGAATGCATCAGCCGCCGTTCGATGAAGCCGAGTGTCGTTCGCTCATCTGGCGCTGAGCTGGAGTTTTAAGAAGTCTTGTGTGCAGCTCGGTTTTCCCCTTTGACCGAATAAGCAGCTGATGGGGAGGAAGTGGGCGGGGCTGCGCTCATCATTAATGCACACAGGTGCGACAGGGGCACCGCCAAGTTACACACACTCACGCTGGTGGGAAGTGCCGAGGGAAAACACGCTCAGTTTGATGGATGCTGCTGCTGCCAGTACGGCTCACTTGATTGGTTTAAATCCAGATGCAAAATGGTGTCTAGAAATAGTGTAACGGCGGTGCGTGAGTCCGAGTGTATGTGACTGTCTATTGAAGGCGGCTCAGCCTAATGGGAACGTCCACAGAGGTCTATGGAATGTGTCAGGGAGCGCTGCTCCTGTCGCCTAGCAACTTTGACATCCACCTGCAATACGACCAACAATGATGTCAATACAAACACAGAATAGTGATTGCATTTAACTTTTTGGTCGCTGTTGAACCTCTAAAACCTCGAATTACTCTTATATCGCCCTATTGAACCACTTCGAACATGCACAAAGATGCGTTATATATTTAATATTTAGTATTTATTCCCTCTTTGCTACCAGAAATGTAACCAATTATGAACTGTTTCTTTTTTGACGAATGAGCCGAAACACCTTTGCAGCCCACTGTACAGCTTTAACCCGGACCGACTAAATGACATAAATGTTTAAGTACTTGCGTTGCCCAACAACATTATGCGTAATGCATCAGAATATTTGCCTGCACAGTCGCACCACCGCTGGAACATATCGTTCTCTTATGAAAACACCCCCAAAGGGCAATTTTTTTCATTTGCTTTAATCTTAAAAAAAAACACATGACTGTGTGCAGCACCTTTCTCTTCTTCCCTCCTCATTTTGCAAAACAAATGCCTCCTCTATTAGTTTAACATTAGCTACTGTAAAATAACAACATTTAATCTGTGCTTTTTTCTGCCGATGTGCCAAAAAAGCAGCATGTCCCTTTCCTCATTATAAAACATAAGCCTACTCATCTTCTCTTGGTTTAACATTTACAACATCCCTTTGAATATTTTTCAGGATCCTGCCTCCTCTTCCTCCCCGGATACAACATGAGCAAACATCACATGCATGGAGACAAAATCTCCAAATCCGCCTGATGTTTCTGAGGCCTCCAGTTCATCATTTTGGTTTTATTTTACATGGATGAGAGGGCGGGTGGGATCCCTGTCACTCAGATGATCGTCTGCCCGCAAAGCAAACCCCCCTTCATCCTCTGCTTCCTTTCTGAACGGAACAATAACTCACCTAATTAGAAGCTGCAAACGAGTGCTCATTTCGCAAACCTCAGAAGTTGCCACCTGCTGGCCGTCCGGAAGACTGCAGGACTGTCTGTGTGTGAGAGCCGATGTCATCGTGTGTGTTTGTGCAGAGCATCTCGATGGGAGGGGGATTGCAGAACTCTCTGTCTTTGTGTTTCATTTACATCAGTCACACCGCCTGCCAGACGGCCGCTGACTGCTTTTTTATGGACACAATCGCCGGCGCGGGAGCGTGGGCTTCTCGCACCAATACAGCGCCAGTGTTATCTTCTGGCCTCAAGTCTCTTTTATTACGGCGGGACAGCCGCTATTAATTATCTCTCTCATTATGCGTCTGCCGATCATCAAGTTTTCAGCAGTGAAGTTTCTGAGTGCAAGAGGTCAACTAATTCTGTTTTTCCGAAGGAGGGGAAGGTGTCACGTCGAGAACCTCGAGCAACCTGAGGGGGAGAAAATGAGAGAATTGATCTGTGTCGCAGAATTCATGATGTTTGGAGCTTTTGGACGATGTGGAAAGGTCAAATCTGCCCGGTGTACATTCAAGACATGACCTGGGAGAGCAAATAACTGTTTGTGTAAACACACACACACACATAAATAAAACCATTCCATCGCATGCACTCACCCACCCACTCGTTTCAGCACACAGAAACACACGGGCGGTGCCGCCTCCCACACGTGTGCAGGCGGCACAGCGAGCCCGTCGAAACGCGTCCCGTCCGTCTCCAGCCTTTACGCTAAAAATCCGCCCTGCCTTTCAAGTCGGCATCAGAGAGCGTTTTTGAACCTTCGCTCCTTCCTCCGCTGGAGTTAAAAGGAAGCTCAGCTGGCCTTCGCGAAAACTGAGGAGAGGAGTAATTTAGGATTCAGACCTGCGCCGTCATTATCGCCTTTTAATTATTTCATGAGGCGCTCGCGTGTGCGCATGCGTGCGAGCGGCAGAAGGTTAAGGATGGAGGCCATAACTCCTCTTTGATGGTGGAAGTTGCAGGTCAATCCTTCAAGTCTGCGGCATAACAAACACAGATTAATGGCGGTGATTTGCCATAATTACTTTGCTGTTTTTGGGGGCAAAATCTTTGTGCTCTGTGATGTCCCACTCCTACATTTTCCCACGGTTTGTGATGAATGAACATTTTTTTCAGGCAAGTCTGTAGCTTATTAAGATGCATAACTGACAAAAACACAATGCATGTTGATTTTGCACTTTAATAGGTCCCACCTGACTACCTTTTTACGCCAAAGGAAGCAGCTGGCGTCTTGCTCTCAGATTATAGCCCGTTTGATATACCGTGCAATGGCAGAAGGGGAGGTGATCTACTGGATGATTTTGAAATAGAACGTAATATTTT
>CAESWR010000162.1:92265-103758 GCA_903171835.1 Mullus surmuletus | reverse complement strand
GCGGCTCTCGGCTGGAGAATCCGGGACATAGATTCGGAAAAAGCGCGCTACCTGGGAGGGGAGAAGATGTTTTTGTGGCTGCTCTGTCGGTAGCCGGCGCGGGCGGATGGGAGTCAGATTGCTCTGAGGCACACAGGAGAGCTTGTTAAGCAGCCGGCTGGAAAAGAAAAAAGAAAAAAAAAAAGCATAATGGAAGCTTCTCACTTCACTGTCTGCGAGCGGCCCAGACAACAACACAAACCTGCTCTAAGGACGTGTGCGCACACAATGGGAAGCCGCTGTTGTAAGCCTCTCCCTGCAAAAGAAGGAAAAGAAAATCACATGTTGCTGCCAGAATGTATTTTTAAACCGCAGACAGGGATTCAATATCTCTGCGCCGCTGAAATATAGAGTTGATCTTCACCGTTTACATAGCTTTATAGACAGGATGCATCGCCAAGAGAGCCGGAAAACCAAAGAGAAAGCTGTAAAACAGTGGAGCTAATAACTGAGCAGCACAAACAGAGGGGTCAGCCGCCATCGCTTACCTCGGCAGAAATCCTGCACAACGTTTTGTATAAAATGCTTCAGGAGTCCTTGTTTGCGCGCGGCTTGGTCGGCCATCAGAATTGCCGATACAGTTAATCCTCGGGGAATAAGGTTCAGCAGCTTGTTGCCATGGATTAATGTCACAGGATGTAGCCGTGCAAATGTTTACTGGCCCACTTTAATTGAATTCCTTATGGTTTATACGCAGCAATTAGGGCCCAAAGACGGCCTGATGGGTTCACTTTAAACCCGGAGCTCTGATGACAACTCTCCTCCACGCCCAAAACCATGGCAGCAATTCACGGAAAAAATAACAACAACCCAAGAGACTTTAACGCCATTGATTCCTGAGCTGATCGTTGTGCTTGTTTGTTTTGTTTATGCTTAAAGTTTCCTGTCAGACCGACAAAATGAAGGTAATTGGTGTCGCTGTGCTGCTCACTCACCGTGCCGCCCTTCTTTTCAACGTTTGGAGGGTTTAAACAAACAGCTTAGATAGTCTCATTGGTAATCTATGCAGAATGGAGATGAGTATGCTTTAAACTTGTAGTATACTTTTCAAACATCAAAGCCCAATATAAACCAATTAAAGGGGCTATGGGGTATTTTACCAGCAGATGTCGCCTTGACCACCGGCATTTCAGACCAAAACTAAGGGGCAAACCTCTCCGCTCGCTTTAAGCTTCACTGTAGGTTTTCTCTCTCTGTATTAGAACATTGTTTGGTAATGGAGCGTGTTCTTTGTTGGTTCAGAAAAGCTCAAAAAACACACAGGGAGTTTGACGGCATTAGTTGCTCAGGACGCCATGACCTATTTATATCGCTAATGGACCACTTGTTTGATGCTAAATGAAGAAGTAAAATAGTGTATAAATGACTTTTAATGTAGAACATAAAAATGGATGTATGAAATGATGAAATGGTACCAGTAAGTGTAATTTGGTCGAAGGAGTATTTTGATGCAAGCATGTTTCATGAGTATAGGTACATTGAGACCTTTTCTGTCTTTCTTGGTTGCCTGTAACAACCTGTGGATGGCAACCAAAGAGAAGTGCTTGATCCCACATGCGTTTTTTCTTCCTCCCACTTGTAGTGTGAAACAATCGCTAAGCTTATCTTAGAAATTGAGTCCGCTAATAAAAATAACTGAGCCTCCGCACAACCCCGGCTGTCTAACACTCACATGTGCTCCGAAGCCGATCAGGACCAAAGGGAGTCTGTCCTGATTTCTGATGGGGGAAAAACTAGAGTCCTTGTCACTTAGTTGTTTTTTACTACTGTGCTAAAGTTACACAGCAGCTAATGGAAAACTCAAGCAGTGTGGCTGGGCTTAGCACGCTGTGTGCTAGCTGCTAATGTCACGAGCAAAGCAGTGTGAGTGGTTGTTATTTGGCCTCTCCAGCAGATATAATCCGTGAGAGTAACCACTGTATTATGTAAAACATCGCCGTTTCTCTGGCTGCACAAATGAAAGGTGCATAATGATCAGCTTCATCCTGAGGACTCTACACTTTCCCTCAAGTACCGACAATTAAGATAAATGCAGCAAGATTTTTTTTGTGGACACGCTGCAGGTATTCTGTCGTAGCTTCAGAGACCTAGATTTCCAAGAACGGTTTTAGCTCAGCGTGAACACGGACAACAAATGGCAGAGATGCAGAGCGGCCGCCATGTGTAGCTGAGAGGCACCGTGGAGACCCAACTGTTGTTACAGCCGTTTGAAAGTGCTCGGAAATTGTTCTGTCAGTTTTATCTGACACAAGACGAGGAGGAGTGAATTATTTTAATCAGAATTTTTCCACCATTATATTGTCACCAGCCTCCATGTTTCAGGTTCTTGAACAAAGAGGACAAAAACAAAGTCTGTCCAAGCTCGCAAATTCTGGAGCTGATTGATGGTCGTCTTCAGCTTAGTTTGTGTAAACCTGGAATCAAGGTGAGCTTTCCACCTTCAAAGTGTGTCTTATCTTGATGAGCCTGGAAGCAAATGTAGTCACATCCTGTTGTTTGCTCTCTGCAAATGTAGGTGCAAAGAGCAGTGTACAAATAAAGTGAGACGGCCCAGAGCAGCACGCCAAACATCAGGGGGGAAGCTGAGGGTGACTGAGCGCCTCCGCCAGCTTATAGAGCCGAGGAGCCAAGCGGCACAGGTGTCAGCCGTCCCTCTGATGGACTTCCTGCCAATCTCCCCGAGGGAGAAGACGGCGGGCGGCGAGGAGCGGGCGGTGCTGCAGTGCTGTCACAGCCCGCGCTCTTACTCACCCTCCTTCCCCAGTTTCATTTTCCAGACGTCTTTCAGACAGCTATCAAAACAATCGCGCTCCCTGCAGTAGTATATTAATTGGTCAGAAGCTATTTAAAGCCGCTGCAATTACTGGCCCTGGCAGTGAGTCGGAAGCAGGCTTGTATTCTCCGTGCAACTATTCACCGAGGAATTAATGAGAAGGCGGAATAAATTCCTTATTGACAAGAACTGTCCGGCGCCTCCTTTCGACTGTCACTGCTAATCCAGTTAGCTGACTTTATACAGCTGTACAGGGCGAGCAGCGAGGACGGCACACTGTGGAGCTGCCCAGATACTGGATTTAACCATTTTTTACTTAAAATCTATTCACACATCGCTTGTGATGATTAGTGTCAGACGGTCTAATGGATTCCATCAGTCAACATCACAATAAACACTGCGTGGATTTATCACCAGTAACAAGCATGGAGAAGATGCCACAAATATACAGGAGAACAAAACGCTGGAAATGTTAAGCTATTTATCAGCGGCAGCGAAAACCGATCGAGCAGAACGTGATCAAAGCAGCCCTGACCCGCTGAGGAGACCCTCGAAGGTGTGCTGTGATCTCTGGCACCAAGATGACAGCAGCAGAACCTACAGTTTAGGTTGTGAGGTGGGATCACATTTGTTTATCCAGCACAGATGTACGGTGGTCAGAGGAATGCGGAGGTGAAGTCAACACCTCAAACCCGTGAGTTGGGCTCCTCAAACCACTCCTCAACCGTTTTTGCCCTTTGGTCCAGTTCTGATGCTCACGTGCCCATATTTGGTGCTTTCAGCAGTAGCCAGGGTCACGGCTGTGTCCCAAATCGCCCACTATTTTCTCCATTTCGTAGTGGTGAAAACTAAGTGGTCAGATTCAATGCCCTATATACGCGACTCAAAATTTCATCATGCATTGCATCATTGCAGCGCCGCCGAAAATGATGGAGGCAAAGGGCAGTTCGCATACGGAGGCTGGAAATTTGACGAGCATCACACATATTTGTTTACAAAATCATCGGGTATAATTAATGTGGAAAGGATAATGGGAGAACCAGGGGAGCCGCCACACCAGCAGCGGCAGTCTGACACATCGCAATGGTGCGACAGCAGTGATGTCATTAACGGCGCATCAGTCGATGACGTGTGTGTCTGTAAGCTTTTGTGAATGAGCTCAATATATAGTCCTCGAGATGGTGAAACCCTGTTTGGGGAGTGGGGAGGAGGGAGTGAGGGAACCATTCCGGACTTCTGATGTGTTCTGACACTTTTTCTACCAGAACCAGCACAAACATCTTCAGCTTCTTCAATTCGAGCCACAGTTGCTTCACCTTTTTGAAAATGTTCACTTGCGAGCTGATATATCGCACCTACTAACAGGTGCCATGAAGAGGAGATAATGCTTCATCTGTGTCTGGTCATAATGTTACGCTTGATCCGTGTGTATTTTATACACGTAATCACATTTCCTCCCTCATATACTGGCGTCTGCACTGCAAGCGCCGTGGCTGGAGGCTTGTAAGCTTCTTTTACCACAGCAACTGACAAATTGAATTCAAATGAAAGTGACCAGTGTGACTATAAAGCACTTTACAGTTTACTTGCATGTTGCAGCCCCCCCCCGCCCCCCCCACCCTCTCCATTGAGCAGTGCTACCTGACATCACTGAAAGGTTTGATCTCATTCCTCATTGTGAAGCCGAGACGTGGACGAAATTGCAGTGGGTCGGTGGGTGCTATCACGATACCTGTAATCACACGCCGGCGGCGCTTATTGCAAAAAATAACCGGAATGAAGTGCAGCAGCTCTGATTCAGTTCTCCCTGGACGTCTTTCACTTGACACAAGCGTTTACACAGCAATAAATAAAAACCATGAGCTCGATTGTGTCAGAGCTTGGGGAAAATCCACTCGGGCTGTGAATCAGAGCTTACATATGTTGCTGCTGCGACCTTGGATGATCGCGGTAATAAGTTGGCCACATACGGAACATAACTGTGGGCGACCAGGCGGCCAGGACCGAGTTTAATCAATCATGGACACGGCAATTTGCTTTGTGTGTTACATGAAAACAGTTGAAGTGGGAGTAAAAAGCAGTATGAGAGGTCTCCGGATTGGCCCGCAGGGAAAGCTTTGAATTGAAGTTCATCCAAGGTGGACATTTTCCTGAAGTGGTTGTTTTCGGTGTCCGCACCTTTGAAGTGACTCCTTTAGAAAATCACAGGAGTTGATATCAAACGCTGACTTCAAGGTGAAGCGGCCGATTTGGTCTCCACATTGCGAGGTTTGGTCCCGTAATGACATCACGGATTAGGGCCCTGAGCCTCCGACCCAGATCCTCCCCGCTCTCGGCCGATAATAATGTCTGACAATGACAAATTTTGATCTGCGTTGTCTGCAATCGCGGCGTTGTGTTCCCTGACACAAAGACAAACCTGCAAGCGCCACTTTTATAGATTTCTGCAGACTTCGCCCGGGCCGGACAATATGTGAATGTCACTTTAAGATAAGATTTTCCTCTCGAGAGGCTTGTTTCCAAGTCTCCCTCTAAATGGATGAGGGAAACGTCACCTTTTTATTCCCCCTCAACCGTACTTACAGCTAATTGCCATCTTAGATGGACAGAAATTAATTTTTGAAAGGTCCTTTGAAGTACCCACAGTGAGGCTTTTCTGCCTTTTATACTCCTAGTGATTAGTTTAGCAGCTGTATGAAGTCCTCGGCTCTTGCATGATGAATAACTGTCAGCATGGAATTAGCCGTTAAATCAGACAGGGGAGGCATTCTGTCATTACTGCGGCACAAAGACGTATGAAATCACAAACCGTGCATCTCCTTAAGGAAATCTACACTGCAGCTGTGCAAACAAATCACAACTTTTGGAGTGATGATACAAAAACCCTCATGAGTGGCTGAGTGGGGACATTTTGCTCATCACACGTTATCCAACTGCTCGCAGGGCAGCGAAGGCCGACAGTTTTAGAGTTGGCCTCCACTCCATTCATGAGTTGTACATTTGCACACATGCAGGAATGCAATTAATCTTTATTATCATCCAACGTTTAAATACTAAGATTGTTACAATCTCCGACATGATGAATAATGAGAATATTGTTTTTCCCATCTCAGTTGCAGCACTTACAAGTAATCAAATTTGTCATGTTTACCCAAACATGGGAAACGTCGAAACAAGGTCACAACTGTGAACCTTTATGGAGCTCTAACTTGGTAAGAGCATTCTGGGAAATTAATCGTTTTTCACAAAACGGCAGGATGATTTTTCTATCCATGGATCTTACTTTTAGCAAGCAATTTGAGGAGGATTTGAACAGAATGTTTGCAAGCAGCTGTCTGAGTAGAATTTCAATTTTCAAGCCCTACACCTGCATGATTAATATTTTTAATTGAATTGAATTAGACTTTCAATAATTTAAATCATAATACTGGCACTTTTCTTGTTATTGTACATTTTATTTTTGCATCTTCCATTGACAAAAATAACTACAGCTTTCATGCCCCTCAGGTGGGACCGTGTCTATATTGATATAACAATTACAAGACAAGTAGATGTTATTATGTGTTATTACTGAGTGGACACCGCTGGTAAAGATGTAAAGGTAATGCCAGGTAATGTCTGTGTTGATGCAGTACCATTGTTTCCTGCTAATTTTCCCCTGGATGTGACATCTAGTTTAAGTGTCACATGAAGCTTTCGGATCTTTGTTTTCATTATCTGTCTAAATCCTTCAGTCCAAAAACACACTTCTCCTCCTCAACAGTTAGCCAGACCTTTCGCACCATTTTATCAATTTGGTTGGATTAGAAAGCAAGCGTCAAACAGCTGCTTGTAAAACAGAAATCATCTGAGGGTGAATGTGTTTCAGAGAGATGGACCGTCTATCTGGACTAAATCTTTCATCTAATTATTCGTCTGGCTTTGAGTGGACGACAATTTCCATCCATCACACAAAGCTGAGTAAGGACTAATTTGCCGTGAAGTCGGCGTAAGTGAGGACTTTGTGCGCTTTGACATGCTCGCTTGGTCAGCCCCGGGAAGTCGAAATGAATGATATAACAAAAGATAAAAAATGTAAATTCAAAAAAAGCAATTGAAAATGAAAAATGTTGTAGACCTGTGGAAAGATGTGAAATCAGCTGGTGTTACTGCTGCTCTGTTTAAGTTGTGATCCACGTCGTTTGGTGTCAACGGTCAGCGGGTATCTCTGGTTGTTACCATGGCAACCTGGCCGTTTCCTCTGTTCACTCTTGGCTTATCTAAGTAAGCCCGCACCAACACCCCAAAGACGCCACACGTGCTGTGTTTACCTCAGCGATCCTCCGACTCTCCAGCTGCTGCTTCAGGCACATCTGGATAATGTGGCTCAGGATGATCTCGCCTGATGGGTTTTTTTTTTTAGAAAACAGTTTAAATCCCTAAACTCCGCCAAGATTTGGGAAGTCACAGTCAGCGGCAACAGCGTAACATCTCTTCAGCCTCTTTTATCTCCTATGTATGTGTGTGTGTGTGTGTCTGCAAATAAAGTGTTTCATGTTGTTTTAATGCGATACTGTATTGCTAAATGCAAAGGTCTTACTGCAGGCACAGCTCCCTTAACATGCACTTTGTACTGCACCTCTTGTCAACAATTTCAATTAAAAATCCCCCAAAATAACTGATATCTGTAAAAGGGTCCCTAAACTGCAGCTGCACAGGCCTAAATACAGTATCATGTCGTCCATACACACTTTTCTGAAAAACATTGCGTATCCAGATCAGAGCAGCATCGGTTTCATCGGGCCTGTGCGCCCGTTTCTCTCCGCTTCGGGGGCAACAACTGTTAATGTCACAATAAAAAGCAACTCGGCGGGCATAAAAGGAACTTACGGTCAATAAAGTCATAGCATATGTTGCGCACCGCTTCCCCTCTCCTCTGCATGTCGGAAACAGGCGAGTGTGTGCGCTTATTTTCCACTGTAAAAAATGTCATCAGCTATGCGGAAAATAATTAGAGTTGGAGGGCTTGGGAGGAGGGTAAGTGCTCGAGTCATTGCTTGACTTCCTGAAGAGGTCAGGGGGGTCAGGAGGGTCTCGTCTGCGGTTAATATCCACAGCTCGGCCCCCATCGCAGTCATTTTCTATTCTCCCCTGACGGAAACCAGCTGGAGGTCCCGTTTTCTTATTACTGGCATTCAGATTGTTCTTTGACGAAGAGATGAAGAGTGGAAGAGCAGCAGCAACTTGCTCTCTTTGTTGCGGCAGCTCGGCAACTTTGATGTTGAAGTTGCTTATTTGATTGATGAGTGATTCAGGTTCCGCTTCATCTGATCTGAAAACAGGAAAACCAGCATAATAACACTTTTATGGTTTTTATTTACTGGAGTTTGCCAAAGCGATTCACATTTTGGCACGGATGTGAGTGAGTGCTTGATTGTTTTTCGACAAAATAAAAAGTCGAAGTTCGTCTGTGGAGCGTTCAGCGGGAAAAATGAAATATTAATTATCGTGTGTAAAAAACACCAAACCGTTATCTGTCAGCCTTCATTGAGAATAAATTGATGTTTTTATTGTTTATTTTATTTATCTTCACTCAGTGAACCATTTAAACAATTTATCACAACTAACAAGCAAATTAATTCATAATGAGAATCCTCGTCGGCGTCAGGAAGCCACTTTGATTGCTTTTGCGACTTTCAGACTTTTTTTTTCTGGGGAAATGTTCTCAGCAAGCATCTCCTAATGTTTGGAGATCACCTTTGACTGATCACAGAAATCAATGCCTTGAAGCTTGTGGGGTTTTCACGGTCTGGAGTCTTCAAAAGACTTTTTTTTTTTTTTCTTTTTCATTGAATTGCAACATCCTGTTCCTTCTCTGCATTTTAATGAGTTTATTTGCATACTTATTCATCATTATCTCAGTCAGGATTATTGGTGTGAAATGTGTCACTACATTAATATGTTAGCTCAGCACTTTCAAACTTGGCCGCTTGGCTGTGATTTGATTTTGGAAACACATGAAAGAGCTCGGCGGTCGCACGTAGTCAGAGGAGAGGCAAAAAAAAAAGTGTGTGTGTGGGGGGGGGGGGAGCCAAATCTGTGCCTTGTTTGTTTCCCAGCTCCCCGCTCATCTCAGGGACATTGCTCTGTTGTTTGACCTCTGACCTTCCCTCTGAATTTGCCGGAATACCGTCGCAAAGAACTGGAACGTAGACAAGAACGCTTCACCTTCCTTGTGAACCCAAAATCTGGCCGAGTCTTTGGCGAGCAGAGGAAGCGGAGAAACTTCTCCCGCCCACTCCCTCTCCGCACTCGGGTATTCAAACGACCTTTCAGCGTTATTAAAATGACATTCCGGCGCCGTGTCCTGTCAGTTCCGGCACACCACACCCTGACATTCACCGCACACGGCGGCCCGCGAGAGCCGGCACCGAAGGTATCAGTAATCGCCACACGTGTGAACGGCGCCTCGGCTCGGGCCAGAGGAGGAGCTCTCAGTCCGTGAGAGGCCCGAGTGGTAATTTCTCATGGCAGGGCATTAACCAGTGCGCCCCAGTTACAAAAAAAAGGAAAGAAAACCTGACACAGACTATTGATTGTATCGCCGCTTCCCACTTTACTTTGCGTGCAGCGATTCATTACAGGTTTTTTGACCGCTTGATGCTGCCGAGGGAAGATTATTTCTCGTCTTGACGACAAAGAGCAGGGGAGACGGCGCTCAGAGGACGTCACCGCTCACGCCGAATCCATTATGTGCTTGTTAAAGAATTTACCTTCGCCTGAATAACAAGAAAGTGTGAAGCGGCACTTTTCTTTAAAGTTTTGCTGCCTTCCTGCTGCTCCTGCAAATGACTTTTCTGTCAGTCAGATGACGAGCAGCTACTGATGAATGGGGTCTTTGTGCTCTACTTTTTTTTCTTTTTTTTTTATTCAATAAAATCAATTCCAGCATCAGCTTCTGATGATTTTTGTTTGACCAAGTGTCCAAAAAATCTCAGCTTGTCTCCCGTACGGCACAGTTTTTTTTGTGTTTTTTGTAACTGGCAGAGGTTTCTCAAACAAGATTTTAACAGCATTTGGTGGAACGCTCGAGTCGGACGCGGTCCAGGAGACGAGCAATTAGCTGCTGTCGAGGAGCCAGGAAATTATTTATTCAGGCTGCGAGATCGTGAATTTGTCCTTAAACTACTGGCAAATATTATTAAATTAAAACAAATATGTCACATGTAATCTCTGATAATACCTCAGTGTGCAGCACTAATACGCATCTCCCTTCTTTTGTAATTGATAGCAAACGTTGAAATATTAACTGGGAGCTGAAATACTCTTGTTCTGGATTGACACTGTGGTCTAAGGCTTGTAAGACTGGGACAAAGAGTTAGGGAAAAACTTTTTGAATACTAGTAAAGATTCTGGGTTGGAAATAAACTTTTCCCTCAAAGCTGCCCGACGATAGATGAAAATACTCTATATGGAAATGTTGATGTGGTCCATTTTCCCGCCTGGCCTGAGGAAAGGTCCAACTGAATATGGGGATTTATTTGTGCAGGGCTTTTCAGATGCGAAACCATCAGAGTATCAAAGAAATGCATTAGAATTAAGATCTGAAATGTAAACAAAAGAATGTCGCTCTTTGTGGTGTTTTTTCATGAATGCTGCCGTTTCCTCCACTTAGAAGTAAGAATCCGCTCTGGTTTATGCAGCGGTTTGCTCTCCTCGCCCACTGCTGCCGAACATTTCAGAGCTTAAGAGCCTGATGTTCCAAAGCTACTTCAGATAGCGGAGCTGCGTATCTGCCGGATATGCAAATCCGAGCGCGCTAAATGTTTCCTGCATCGGCTTTGCAAACATTTTCTCCGTGTCCTCCAGGTGCCAAAACAGCAACAAATTTCACTGCGACGCGCGCGCATCTCTAGCCAATCGGGCAAAGGCACGGATCAGATGCCCGGAGCGCAAACCCAACACGGCTCACGGAAATCAGTAATCGATGGAATAATCACGCGGCAGCGTGTTTGGGATGACAAACACCTGAGCCTCCGGTGCTCGGACGGGAAACCGAAGGAGCCGAGGAGAAAATTGAAGGAGGCGATGAGGAGGGAAGAGGCGGGGGAAAGGGATGATGGGAGGGCAGCGGTGGCGGGCAAATGAAAGGGTGTGGCCGGGGTCCTCGCATCAATTAACTTCATTTGAAATGCCACGGCGAGCAAATCAACCGCAGCTGAGACAGATGATCATCGGAGCGGGCGGAAGTGACCCCGAGGCCCTGCAGCCCGAAAACACACACACACACACACACACACACGTCCCGTCCACCGGCCCGGGATGTATGCAGAGAGACAGGAGGGGAGGGGAGGGGAGAGCGTTAATAATTGATGCCGTAGCTACACACACAATGGGGCGGCTGCAGCCGGACGCGCGAGAGATGACGCGAAACTTCAGCTCTGGAAGTATCGACTGCAGCTTAATGCGTTTCCAAGATCCTTTTAATGGGTTTAAAGAGTTTATTGAGGATATATGTGTAGCGCTTGGATGTCGGCTTTGCTTTTTAAAGTGATTCATGTAAGTGTTTTATGTGTAACTGTTAAGGGATGGCAGGACGCTGTTGGGGCGTGTGTGTGTATGTGTGTGTGTTGGGGCGTGTGTGTGTGTGTGTGTGTGTGTGTGTGTGTGTGTGTTGGTGTGTGTGTGTGTGTGTGTGTGGG
>CAESWR010000162.1:46165-56516 GCA_903171835.1 Mullus surmuletus | reverse complement strand
TGCTGAGACATTAATGCTATGGTGCGACGTGTGAAAGGTGTTGGGCATGAATGACATTTTAATGATTGTTTTCCTTTTTTTTGTAATTTAAATGGGGGGGGGCGCGCAACGAGATGCAGATGCTGTTTTCTTCCATAAAAAAATAAAAGAAAAAAAGAAATGTACAATTTTGACTGCGTTTTGCAGATAGATGGTATAGGGTGTGTTACAGAACATCCTGGAGGCTCGAGTACAAAGTTGGAACACGTCTCTCAGTCGAGGGAGCTTCTCAATTCATGCAGGCCAGCAGTTTCGAAAAAGTCAAAAATAATAAGGAGCTGTGAGGACTCTGTGCCTTAACACGCTTGTTTTATTGAAATGCATTAAATTTGTATTTGTGCCAGAGGGGGAAAAAAAACCTCGGGGGCTGCTTCGCTGAAGTTTGGCTTTGCTGAGAAGACTTTTAGTTAACTGGTATCGGCTGAGAACCATTGGCATGGCAACGTTGGCTGTCTTTACGCCACACGGGTGCTGATAAACTTACAAAAACACAATAATCAGTGTCGGAATAAGACCCTCCGCCGAAGAGTTCTGGCAGCGCCCCTCAATGCGGGGTCTCTCTGGGCCAAGTGTCCTCTGGAATACGGCGACCTGAACCCAAAGACTTTCTCCCGTCGGGTTTCTGTTTATTACATTTTCACATCAGTCCTGTTACCGGCGGGTCAAGAGGTGAGATTGACTCGAGGTCGGCCAACCGGAACCACCTAACCTGCCTGAGTCTGTCACATCTCCATCCCATCAAGCAGCCTCAGTCTCTCCCTTCACTCAACGGGATACACATACTTTCACTGCAGGCTTGGATTGCTAATAAGATAGAAGATCGAATTTGAAACTTTGTGCGGATCTTTATGGTTGTTTACGATCACCAGGTTTAGAAAGCCTCTGTGACCCTTAACGGGGGGTTACGGCAACCTTCCATCTGGAAGCGGTTAGTTAGTTTTCAACCGGAGACTGTCAATGATGCACGAGCACCCACCTCGGCCGAGTAACACCTCACAGGAATGCCGAAGGCTCGGGCCAAGCCGAAGTCAGCCAGCTTCAGTTCCCCGTTCTAGAGACAAGGGATGACATTGAACAGATCGTACGTGACGATTTCAGCGGATCGGTTTCCTCTCTGTGCTCACATTGAGGCTTATTACAGTCGGTGAGCTCATTTAATCACCCGGGTCGTGATCGTTTACCCTCCCGTCAAATCTGAACACATGTGAGAACTCACTCTGTTGATGAGGAGATTCTGTGGCTTCAGGTCTCGATGAAGAACATTGCGACTGTGACAAAACGCCAGGCCTTTCAGCAGCTGGTACATGAAAGACTGCGAAGGAGACGGGGGGAGTGAGGATGTGAGGAAGTGACAAGCACGCAACCTTGTGTACTGATTCAAATTCTTTAAATCAAAGTACAAGTAAAAAGAGCAAGCTCAGAAACATGTAAATCAACTAATGACATTATTGTGTTATAACGCATCACGTCTTTTACTGTTCGCTTACACTGCAATCAGTCAGAATGATCAGTCGTGCACATCAATATGAAATCAAATTAGAGAACTATTCTCTCCCAGATGCAGTAAGTGTGTTTTGGTTCATGTAAGGACTAGAAACATTGCTAATTGGCAGTAATAACATAATTGCAATTAAATAAGAGCTAGTGGCTTTTCAAAACACATCTTAAACCTCATATCTGTGTTTCATATCTCACCTTCACGGTTTCCGGGTCTAAATCCCCATTACAGCTGTCAAAATACTTCTTCAAATCCTGCAGAAGATCAAAGGTGAGTGTTAACAACAACAACAACAACAAAGCCACACGTCATAAAGCACTCCCACTCACCTGATCACAATATTCAAAAACCAGAGTTAACTTCTTGTCACTGTGCAGGACATCGTGTAACCTGCAGGTCAGAGGTGAGACCAGGGTCAGTGCAGGAAGGTCATCATAACAATGACTGGTGGGGGTTTGAAGCACCGACCTGACGATGTTTTTATGCTTCAGTTCCTTCAGGAGGCAGATTTCTCTCAGCGCAGAACTCGGCACTCCCTGCACACACACACACACACACACACACACACACACACACAGGTTAGACCTGCCTGCACACAGACACCGACACAAACCCTGTTTCTCTCCGGACACAAACCTCGTCGTCGTCGTCCAGCCGGACCCGTTTCAGCGCCACGATTTCGTGCGTTTCTCTGTTCTTCGCCTTGAACACCGTCCCGTAGGTCCCTGCGGGGGAGACACACACACACACACACACACACACACACACACAGTCAGCGCACCGATGAATGGCAGCGCGGCTAGCTAGCTGTTAGCTGTTAGCCGCGGCTGTGGCGGTGCACGTTTTCATTGAAAACCAACGTCTCTCCGGCGACACACGGCAGTATTTCTGACCGAGCCGCACAGGGTTAACGGAGGAATTAGCTAACGCAGGCTTTACGAACCCGCTAGCGCTGCAAAGGCGCCGATGCTAACGCTGCAAAACAAGCTAGCTGATATCAACTTGCATTAAAAAGAAACCGGCTGCTCACCCTCTCCGATTTTTTCCAGCTTTTCATATTTCTGCATGGTTGACGCGTGGCCAGTCTGGAGCTGCCCAGCGAGACGACGACCGGTCAAAAGCCCCAAATCGGGGGTTAATGCGGTAGTGAAGAAGCGTTAGCCCGAAAGCTAGCTTCAGAGCTCGCTGTCGCTGGTCGCTCTGCAGCCGAACGCCTCTCGCGGGCCCTCTACAGGCCACACGGGGAACTGCACCCACAGAGGCCAAATATAAACCACTGGGATGCAGCAAAATCTTCAACATCACCGGGGAGCAACTGAAGTGCGGGGAGAACAAAAGTTATGATGATTCCAATCAGATTCTGCACGTATGTGTGCACATATAAACTATTTCTTTGTTTTTCACAACATTTAATGCAATTTCACAGTATACAAACAGCCAGGAAGCAGTGACTTGTAACAAAAGACCGCTGATGGGAGTGCTGCATTAAAGTAGGAATTATTTAAATAATAATATGAACAATTCAGATTGCGTTTCAACCTTTGAGGATGTGGGCTTCCTCTCGGGCAAAGCTCATGAATATATCATTTGATCCCGTAGATACTCGGCCCGGGAGCAAAGATGTTCTAATATTTCTGTCTCACATAACATCAAACTACACCAAAAGCATAAAAAGGTCTCAGCGCACACATACTGTTAAGGGCCCGGGTAAAACTTGAAGGGCTCTCTGTGGAGCGTGCACCTCTGCCAAGTTCCATATATATAATATTTCCCCCAAAATTAATGAAAATGTCTGGATGTCCATAAATTTAATGGGTGCTTCCTGTGCCCCGTCTCCCCAGCTTTGGGTAAAATTAGCTTTGTCGTTTTTGTTCAATGCTGCAGAGAGGAGGATATTTATAGAGCATAAACCTTTCAACAATAATGCTGTTTATTGCTATCTTAAATAGATCTATTTGAAAATGTAACAGGTTCTCTGTGATGACACCCCACCACTAAGTTTTATGAATAATGCAATTCTGCTGCCAGATCCTCTGAAAACATCGCTGGTCCTGGCAGAGGCAAGACTGGTGTGAGATCAAATGAGGACATTCACCGCAAATGTATATTTGTAGGGCCACAAGCTGACTATGTTTGTTTACAAGTAAACTTTGTTTTCTAACACAAGGTTTGCAGACATCTTAAAGGCTATCAGAGGTAAAAACAAAGTTTAAGAGCTCCAAAGATCATCTATTCTCGCCACACCTCCAATAAACATAAAAACTGCAGCACTCTCATTAAAACAAAATCTTGTTTTTATTTTTTCATAATATATCTTTCTATACATAATAATCAATTTTATCACATTCTTACATACTGTACAGTAGTGTCATTTGCAGGCTAATCTGGTTGGTCCGCTTGTACATTCACAGTAAATGTTTACAACACATCTGTCCATGCAAATTTAAAAACACCCTCTAGAGCTCACTGGAGATCTACAGTAAACTAGTTTTCCAGTGTTCACTTCTTCCCCTCAGCCCTCTGCCTCCGGATCAGATCGGCATAGAGTCCTCCTTTGCTCAGCAGTTCCAAGTGAGTCCCAGCCTGAAAATAAAAAGGCGAAGCAGTTAGATATAATCAAAGCTTACCTTACAGTCAATGCGATGAAAGCTTGGCTTTCAATACAGCTGGTGTGAATTATTTAACTCTGAATGAGGTCAATTCTCTATGGTGCCACTTTGAACTTGCAAGATAGCTTAGTAAATTAGCCCGGACATCTAAATGGAGATAAGACACCTCCATTCCTCTGGGTCCCCTGCCTTCTCACCTCCACGATGCGGCCATTGCTCATGACACAGATGAGGTCAGCGCCTTGGATGGTGCTCAGTCGGTGGGCGATGATGAGCACTGTGCGACCCCTAGTGGCCCGGTCCAGCGCCTCCTGCACCACGCGCTCCGATTCTGCATCGAGGGCGCTGGTGGCTTCGTCTAGGACCAGGATGCTGGGGTTCTTGATCAGGGCGCGGGCGATGGCAACGCGCTGCTTCTGGCCACCAGATAGCGCCACGCCTCGCTCGCCTGGGTTTCAAACACACACGTGTCAGTCTGTGCACGCCGCATCACAGTTCCACTGCAGTGAGGATCCTAATGAGACCACATACCGACCACGGTGTTGTAGCCATCTGGGAAACCTGTAATGAAGCGGTGTGCGTTGGCTTGCTTGGCTGCGTTGATGACCTCGGCATCACTGGCCTCTGGCTTCCCGAAGCGGATGTTCTCCATGATTGATGATCCGAACAAGACTGGCTCCTGTAAAGAGAAGCAAAATATCAGAATTACTCATCAAAATAGAATAAAATATGTGGCTATTTCAACTTTGTATGTCATTTTTGTGATGGTAGAAGACAAAGAAAATGTTATACACTGGCACAACATAGTCTGATTGCAGGTTTTCTGCTGCAGTGTAAGAGGAAAAAACGGAACTATGTATAACAGATCTGTTCTTGTGTGTAGCCAGCAGTCATAAATTGGTCTGAAATCCTTCATTACTAACAATCCAGTGAGTTCATCATACTGCAGCGCTGATTCGATGGCTTTAAACCAAAAGCTCGCGAGCAATCGACCGTCACTAACCAAGCAGCATTTACCATCCTGCATCAAACTGACAGGAAAAAAGAAGCCAGTGAATTAGAGGAGGGAGAGAGCGGCACATCACAAACACTCACAAATTGCTTTGATTTATTTGGAAAAGTTCACTCAGTGTGATTAATCTATCACAAAAAATAAATGTTGGTTGTTTTTCTTTATTTACTGTGGATGATGCAGTACCACTATTATGTGCACATGATGAATTCAAGCATGTTTTTGTCCAAACACACCCAATGAACATGGGCTGGTGGACACATTAGTCTTCAAATTGGAACATAATGCTAATGCCATTCTGAATAAATAATTGTATCCTTTTTATGTTTTTGATAAATATACAATTTATACACAGCCGTTTGCGCTGTTACTCTGCTACTCTGACTTAATGTGCTCGCAATAATAATCTTTACCTGATTGATAAATCCAACGACCTGTCCCCGGAGCCAGGAAAGGTCAAGGGTTCGAATGTCGAGTCCGTCCAACATGACGACGCCACTACTGGGATCGTAGAAGCGCTCCAGCAAGGCTGCTACTGTGGACTTTCCTAAAATGAATGAAATCAATAATTTCTTAACTCATATTTATTATACATACATATACATACATATTTACACATCATAAGGAATATTTCTTTGTTAATAAGGGAATTACCTCCTCCAGATTCTCCAACTATAGCGACAGTTTTGGATGGTGGCAGTGTCAAACTGAATTTCTCCAAGACCTGATGGCCTGGTCTTGTTGGGTAGCTGTAAATATACATGAAAAAAAGACGTATCACCTGGTATTTCTGTTCCACCGGCTTCTGTCTTGAATTGAGGCTCCTACCTGAATGAGATGTTCATAAAGTCAACCCTTCCTGTCAGAGAATGATAAGGGATGCGTCCTCCCCCGGAGAGCGTAATAGTGGGCTCCAGAGACAGATATTCAAAGACCCGAGCCCCAGAGCTTATTCCTCTCACCACCTGCAGAAAGTATGTTGTGAGTGAGACTGACCCAGCGTGCTGCATTTACTGTCACTCAGATCTCACCACTCACCTGTCCAAACAAGATAGAGATACTGGCGAGTGACCTGAGTATGAAAGACACGCATTAATTAAACCTCAACAGCAACTAAATCTAATTTTAAGGGTGACGCCAGGTTAACAAAATGAATAAATAACGTGTCATTGTCATTTACCTCTGAACAGTCTGGGAAGCCACCAAGAATGACATGAGGTCTCCAGGGGACAGTTCATTGCTTGTTATTAACGTACCCCCGGCAAAAATAGTTCCCAAGACAATACCTGGAACACAGAATAAAAATAAGGACTCACACAGATTATCACACTGAACATCATGAGGGAACAATTTGCTCTAAAAGGGTATTATTGATCACAAATATGCTCACAATTGAGGGCGATGTTTGACAGTCCCTGGAAGACTGCGATTCCAAAACCGAGATTTTCATTCATTTCACACGATTTATCAACTTCACGTGAATATGACCTGCAAAAAAAAAAGATTTTGAAAGCACAAAAAATGAAGAAATCAATTAATATGTGTCTCTAACGCTACAACTATAGTAAAATATATCTCCACTTACTGGAGCTCCCGCTCCTCCATGGCAAAGGCTTTCACCGTTCGTACATTTCCAAGCGCCTCATCTGCAACTCCTGTTGCTTTTTCCACCTTAAATCAAAATGAATTGAACACATATAAATAGAAAAATAAATATATGAGCAGATCCCATGTAGTCTCATATTGAAAATACTGCAAATTCTGTAAGCTTGTATAGCCGTGTTATGATTATGTGGTTGTTTTGATTTTTGGCACCACCAAGTGGTCGCTCTCTGTTCTGTAAGGACTGCATCAACTGACCCACACCTTCAAATCCTTAATGCTCCCTCATCACTTGTTACTCTCTTGAGCTGTTATTTTATTATTTTTTTAAATTTCTTTTTAGGCATTGATGTTGCCTTACGCAGTCAATCATTCACACTTACACCAGCTCCTAACCCTGAATAAGAGTGCGACAAGAGATAAATGTAATCATATGTTTATATGTGATATTCAGAGATCAGATCACATTAGTCTCACCTGTTCCTGAGCCAGACGAGATAGTTTGCGGAGGAACGAGCCGATGAAAGCCCCCGCTCCCACTAGACAAGGAAGAACAATGACTGTCAATCCTGTGAGTTTCGGAGAGATGACGTACAGAGACACGAAACATCCAACTGTCTGTGTGACACTCCGCAGGCCCTGCAAACATCACGAAAGAGCAAAAGTCAGGGTGGTGCAGATAATCCTCTGGAATAAAAGCAGTGTACTATTCCACATGCCTATCATTCCACACTATCATACTACTGCTGCTCAAGCCTCTCTTCATCTTACCTGAGAGATAACCAGTTTGAAGGACGACTTGAACTCCTGAATGTCAGTAGTCAAACGATTCACCAGCTGTCCAGTTTTATTGGCGTCAAAGAAAGCCACATCTTGCCTAAAACACAAATGGGGTTTGGTTTATTGACAAGCATCTTTGTGTCATTCAATGTTGATTTGGAGAGTAAATGTACCTTAGCAAAGAGGAAAAGAGGGTTTTTCTCATGTCCGCAGCTACTCGCTCACCCACCCTTGACAGCAGGATGATGTAGCCACTTGTCAGCAGGCCCTGGACAGAATAATTCACCAGCTGCTTAGTACAGCCCTTTCCAGTTGTTAAAGCAATGACTCAATAAAGTGACCATTGGCGGAGGCGATTTTTCTGCTTACTTGGGCAGCATATAGTCCGAGTAATCTCAGGGCAGGACCCCTTATCTCTCGGACGTAATTCCCAGCATGTTCCCTCATGTAACGTGCAACAATGTTCACCAGGTCCCCGAGCATCAAGGGGATTTGAATATTCAAGACAGCCGCACCAAAAGCAAGCTGAAAAAAAAGAAAAGAAAAAGATGATCAGCGCCATAGTTTAAAACCTTCCCATTGTGGATTAAACACTGCGTTTAATTTAAATTAAGGCTCACCACAACAGCACACGTGAGAGCAAGGAGCTGAGGTTTCACAAACTCCCACAGGATGTCCCATTGGAACTCAGGCACGGGGCTTTTGGCCGCGGTCTCCGCAGGGGTGTTGTTATTGACGTCTGCCTCGCAGTAAGCTACATGGCACAACAACCGGCCAGAGACAGCAAACACCGCCGGTGCCAGAATAAACCTCAGAGACACCCCGGGAGCTTTAGTCGATGTGGTGGTGGACTGGCGGACGGCTCTCTGAGCAAAGCTCCAGACACGGCCGGCTGCACTACCGTGCTGTTTTGAGCAGGTGTATGCATTAGATCCTGGAGATGTGTGCAACCTGGATATTGAAGAAATATTTATATGTATTAGTACATCTAGAAATACAGAAGCCTACATCAAAAATGTGCAATTATGTGCAATTAAGATGGTAACTTAAATGCATTTATCGCTTCCCAATTTCCTCATTATGATCATATTATGTTTCACCTGATTGTGGTGATGCATTCAGAGAACTATAGCTATAGCTATATCGTCAATTCTTCAATTCTCAACTACATTATTTTTCCCAGAACCAAATTATTATTTGATGGCAAAACTGAAAAACAATAATAAATAATAATAATAAAACAAACAAAAAAAAGTCATTACAATGGCATTTCTGCTTGGAGACCACACATAAGAGATGAACATTCTAACAGAGTGCTTAGCAACAGGTGTGCCTTTGATGCCACACACTCAGAGACATGAGGTGATGTTTACATACAGCAGTGGTCGATGCTAATCTGCTGACGTCACGTCCTCTATTAAAGGTTATGGGCTGTCGTGCTCATTTGAGGAGGTGTCATTTATTTTCGACTGGAAAACAAAATTACTTGGGAAAAAAAAGACACCTCGCCCTGTTCACTGACATCCTGACAACTCATGTCTGGTCGGTTAATCGATAGTTTCGTGTGGAGTCGAGTCACAGCACGTGCTCAGAAGAAGATCACCGGCCAACTGTCGTTAGCCGAGCTAAGCTAAGTCCCGTTAGCCTACCGTGAGAGCCTCCACAAACCCGCGCTCTTATGGCCGCGCAGATGTAACGACAGTGACCGCAGTGGCGCGTTCATGCTTAACCTGCCCCAGTGCGCGGGGAGCGTGTCTACGTTTATATATCTATGAACTTCTAACGACCGTTAAGACCCTGTGTAATCCGGGGGGCACCTAGCGCGCCGCCATCTTGAATTGACCCAGAGTGCATTGCAACAGTAGCTTGTTTTTTAAACTTAGCATCGTTTTGTGCCCTTTTTCCCCCATTTCTATATAAAACCTGCTTTTACTAACATGTATTTAGTGTTCGGTGCTGCCGTGACACCGGGCCGAGCCCCGAACCCGACTTTCCCCGGCGGGGAGCGGGGCGTGTGAAAGAACTACAACTGTATTCCGGAAGTGACGCAACGGCCCCAACTGTAAGCGACGCCGATGACGTTGTGTTGACATATTTGTGAAAGACAAAAACAGTGTCCGCACACACACACGCACACACACGCACACGGGACGGGCTGATATCTTTGAAAGCTCGGGATCGGAACCAGGGGCCGTCGTGGGGCGATGACAGCCGAACCGGACCTCCGAACCTCGGGACGAGCTCCGGTCGGAACCGTTGGCGGAAAGTAGCGGAGCGGAGCGGGAACAAAAACAAACCGTGTCACCCTGACGACACGAGTGGCTGAATCATTGGCGGGTTAGCCAGCACCAGCACCAGCACCAGAACCGGACCCGGGTCGGTACACACCATCCGGGAGGTGTTTCACGTCGATCCTCCACCGAGTGTTCGACTCCTCGACTCGCATTGACTTTATAGACGTGCAGCGTCGGCGTGGTTCCGCACCGCTGCTGCGACTAGCAAGTCAGCAGGCTAATGCTAGCCGCGGCTAGCCCGGGTTCGAGGTGCTGAGCCGCCAGCTGCAGAATGTAGCTGAGCCCCCCCAGCCCCCCCCCCCCCAGCCTCCTCCCAGCACTGTTTATTCCGAGCAGCTCCTCAGTCAGCAGCGACCCCGAGAATGTGAAGCACAATGGCCGACTTTGAGGCTTACCAGGAGTACCAGAGGATCGAGGACTTCGAGGAGGACTCTCCGCCCGGGGAGGAGGATCTACCGGTGCATGTGCCCGAAGGCCTGAAAGGTAAACAAGCCCTCCGCCCCCCCCCCCCCCCCCC
>CAESWR010000162.1:2991-15544 GCA_903171835.1 Mullus surmuletus | reverse complement strand
GGATCAGCGACTCGGCCGAGCCAGTGGGTCGGTATCCTCGCAAACGCACGCTGCGGCGCGAGCAGCCGGCCGCCGCTGACGCGCGTCTCCTTCTCCGCGCAGGTTCTTTGCAGTATTCGAACCCCAGCGCGGCGGAGGGCCGGCCCTTCGAGGACGACTGCCGCGTGGCCCACCCGGAGGCGGCCGGGCAGAAGCCCCCTGACTTCGGCGAGTCTTACGAGCCCGGGTCGCACGCGGCGGCCGTGGGCGGCCTTCACCTGACCGTCAAGACGGAGAAGGAGGACGGGCGGTTCGGGTTCGGCCCGGACGGGTGCCAGCACGCCGGCGGGAAGCACAACCAGCTGTCGGACTTTTCTCTGGACGAGCGCGAGAACCAGCTGTGGTCGTCCATCATCGAGGGCAACGACATCGACTCCAGCTTCCCGGACTTTTCCAGCGTGGTGGAGGAGTATTCCAGCACCTTCTCCGAGCACTCGGACGCCTCCAACAGCGGGAAGCAGGCCGGCGCCCAGCCGGCGTCGTCCCACCGCCCGTGTAACGGCGCGTACGGCGGCGAATACCCGAAGGAGCCGCAGTCGTCGGGCTACCAGCCCCGGCCCCCCGCCGCGCCCCCCCAGCCCGACAGGGAGAAGGAGCAGATGTACTCGCAGAGAAACGCCTCGCATGCCGGACATGTGAGGCAGCCGGAGCAGCGTCCGGAGCGGGAGGGCCCGGCGCCGCACGGGGGGGCCGCCGCCGCCGCCGCAGCCGCCGCCCACTCGGCCTTCCCGCCCGGCGGCTACCACCCCCACCCCCCCCACAGACCCCTGGGCGGGGCGGCGCGCGGCTACGTCTGCTCGCAGTGCGGGAAGGCCTTCGCCCGCCTCCACCAGTTCAAGCTGCACCAGCAGAGCCACAAGAGGAAGCGCGCCTTCTGGTGCAGCGTGTGCGGGAAGAGCTTCCAGTGCTCGTCGCACCTCAGCATCCACCACCGCACGCACACGGGCGAGAAGCCCTACGGCTGCGGCCAGTGCGGGAAGCGCTTCACGCAGCAGAGCAGCCTCAGGGTGCACCAGCGCACGCACAGCGGCGAGCGGCCCTACAGCTGCGCCCAGTGCGGGAAGACCTTCATCCTGATGCACCACCTGAAGCGGCACAGAATCATCCACACCTACAGCTGAGGGTGGGCGGAGCCAAACACAGACCTTACAGAGCCGGCGCGAGGCAGCTGTTAGCACACACGGCGGTGTGAGTTCCTTCACAGACTTTGTATATTAACGCATATTTTGCTATGCAAGATCCACCCGGATGGATCTGAAGGCGGATCTGCTTCTTTTTTTTCAAATATTTTGTCTTATTATTCAAATGTAAAAATGAAAACTCCCAGAAATCGGCATTTTTGCGAAACACCAACTCACCTCTAAAGCTAGGAATCCAAAAAAAAGCAAGTTGCGTGCAAAAGTTTGGGCATCCTTGGAAAAGTCACATTTTGTTTTGTAATTGAAAAGATGTGAAAACAGAATCTGCAGGTTTCACAAGTCTGTGAGGATTTGGTGTGTTTTCATTATCACAACAAAAGACACGACGCAGGATTGAACCACAATCAAACTGTTACCTTCATCTCAAAATAAAATCACAAATCTTGCTTAGATTCTTTTTTAAACCCCAAAAAACAGCTTTAAAAAAGTGTTTGGAAACCACACATGCTTATATTTTATATTTCTCATCAGTTTATCATGTAGACATTCATTAAACCTATGTTTCTTACCCGCAAATCCCGAGACTCTGTCTTTGCATCTTATCAATGAACCAAAACTCGCTTGTCAAAACTCGGCGTAAGATGGTGTCAGGCGGCGGCGGCGGCGGCGGCGGCGTCCCCACACACTGCCCGCCATTTCAGCTTGAAAACCACCATCATTCACCCCCATAAAATCTCAGGTTCGTGTTTTCATGTCTTTAAGATTTCTGCTCTGACTATTCTGACTTTTTGTTGTTGCCGTCGTCCTTACAATCCTTCCTTTTGTTTGTTTTATTTACATTAAAGCCATTTTAAAAGGAGCTGCTGGGTGTTTTGTCTGTTAATCAAAGGCCATCTTTTCTTTTTTTTGTGCCAATTTCATGAATGGTCTCAAATTGCTGTATTGTCAGTTTATGTCACCGTGAGAGACTGGCCAGCAGGGGGCAGTGTGACTCACCACATGTTTAGCAGTAGAATCCTCACTGAAGTATTTCAGTGCGGAAAATATGCAGCCACCTGTCTGGGGACATCATAGTCTTTGCAGGGACACAGTTGCTTCCCACCAGGACACACACACACACACACACACACACACATGGAAAGTTGTGGAGGACATCCTTGTTTTATTCATGACTTATCAGGCCTGAAAGCCAATTTCGCCCTCCGACTTCCTCCCTCTTTGATCCGGGCGGCTTTGTGTCCACAGCAGTAAAACGACCCAGTAAACCACTGGTTTTCATGAAGGCTTGAAAGGGTTACACTGGAAAGCGGGCTGTAAAACTCTGCCTCGGGAACACCGCGTCCCCGCGCTCGCAGGCAGAGCAGCCGCCAGCGTTTGACAGTTTCATTTTGCAGAAGTTCTCCTGCAAATAGCATATCAGAAGGCGCCAGAGGAGGAAGCAGACGCCTCCCGCTGCGATCACCTGTGTGTTTCGCCGGCGTGAACACAAGCGGCGAAAAGGCTGCAGACACGGATATGTGCAGTTAAACATTATTTACGCGATGCAGGGAGCCGTCGGGCCCAGAGCAGCTGTAGATTTAACAGCAGGGCCGTGCAGACACCTGGAGCGGCTCTGTGGCTGCAGACAGACAGCTCATAAAATTCTCATGACCTTGTAAGGCCATGCAAGGCGGGCGTGTGAGCGTCATGGAAAATGTTTGTTTTTTTTCCCTCTCTAACTGGGAAGAGGAGGAAGAAGGGGACGAGCGGCCTTTCGGGTTTGGGGGAAAAACACTGCAGATACGGTGAAGGACGGATCGGCGGCGGAGATGATGCTCGTCCTCAGGAGAAGCAGACGGGCCGCTGCTCTCGCTCTGGGAAACTTTAATCAGCAGCGACGCCGTAAAACATTCCCAGGAGGCAGAGGATTCCTCGGATGACTGTGTGTGTGTGTGTGTGTTTCCTTTTCCTGCAGATGAAATGACATAAGCATCTTTGTCGTCTCCAAACCAGCGTTTTCTTCAGTGTGTCCATTACTTTTTTCTCGTAAACACGAATAAAACGCATTTATTTATTAGGCGAAATGATAAAACATCAGGATTCAGCCGACAAATCAATCATTCATTTGTTGGCACGTTTCATACAAGGATGGGTACAAAGTGTTTTGACACAATCACATAAAAGCACACACACACACACACACATATGTACACAAACACACGTGAGCAGGTTCTAACTGGAGTCAATGAGGCACCAGCAAGGAAACAATCATCATTCATATTTGACCTCATGGCTGCACTCTGATATGTTTCAACAGCAACTTTATTGGCATTGGGTGCAAACAATAAGGATTGGGTGCAAACGTAGATCATACACATCTGGATTGTATAATCATTAGGGGTGTAAAAAATAACTGATCAGAATCGGAGATCTGTTTTTGACTTAAACGATGTGATACATTGGTACGCAGAGTTTCAGGATAAACTGTCAGAGGGAGAGCGAGAGACGCGCCGGCTGCTCTCTGCGTCTCTCGCTCTCCATCCGATAAACTCCCATGTAATAGCACTTTAAAAATAGAACTTTAAAAATATATTGACAAGTTTGCCACTTTATGTTCTGTTTTCAGAAAAATGTGCACAAGGGATGTCTTATGAAACTCTATGTTCTACCTCAGTAGCTCATTGTTCTTTGATCTGAGGCCACACAGATCCCAAAAAGGTTTAGGCTCTATTTGTTCCTACTGTATAGCGAACTTGAATATCGTTTTTCATTGCCAGAGAGGCAGAGTTCTATAAAATTCTTGCTATATGTTATATTCATAAGAATGACATGTTTCAACCACACTTGTTCTCTAGTATTTCATAAATCTATTTGAATGCAAGCAATACCGCATATTGTATTAGTTCATAATGTAAATTTAAACAAGGAACTATCATATTGTTTCAGACCCAGTTAAAGTGAGCTGAACTGTATCGATATCGTACTGAATCTAATCGAACCAAATCGTTCCAATTTAAAATATATCGTTCCTGAACAAACATCGTATTGGAGAGATGCACACCCCTAATAATAGTATTTGCCAACCAGTTTTATGTGACAAAGTAGAAAGTTGTGAAGCCTGCTGGAAAGGTTAAAGAGGCCACAAATGCATTATTTTATGGGAAAGGACTGTCTCGGACTAATGATGAGCACTTTTACATGACAACAAACCCGTCATACGCCTGCTGGGACTTGAAGAAGCCCTTCATGAATCTCCTCCTGGACAGGTTGCTGCTGCTGTCCTCCATGCGAGCCACCATGGTGCTCACCAGCTTCTCCAGCTGCTTGGCCCTAAGCCGGCTCATCTTCATGGACTCCTCGCGTTCGCTCCTCTCCTCGTTGTCGTAGTCCAGCACCGCTTGGTTGGAGATGAGCGACATGGCGAAGCAGCGCATGCCGGCGTGGCGGGCGACGACCACCTCGGGAACGGTGCTCATCCCTACGCGGACGACAAGAGGAGGTCAGACTTCAGGGCTTCCAGATTTGCGATTTGTGATTGAAACATTTCCAACAGGAGTCGTCATTGCTGGTGGGAAGCATGAGGTCGTCGTCAGATATTGGTGAACTGTGGTGACTGAATGATCATCATTATTCATTTTATTATCATAAGGGTCATATTATTCTAGCACTGTAATAGCTCATGTAATTAATATTCTTTCATTATATCAGAAATGAATTTGAATATTTCACCATGTTTGTATTCATTTTTCAAGTTTATCAGGTGTATCAAAAAGAAAAATAATTGGTCATTTGTTCAAGCATTGAAATTATTCATCTATTTCTATTTGTCAGAAGGTCAACATTCCTGTATCATATATTTTGATCCTGGAATATTCAAGGATTTTGAGATAAGAATTGAGATTTTTCATTATAATATGGCCAAAAAAGGAACTTTTAGCAATATTATATATATTTTGGGATTGTTGTGTGAGCTGTTCTATTTGTAATGACATGAATAAGACTCCAGGGCTGTTATAATTAGTTATAAATCAAAGTTACCATGTGATTAGGTGAAGTCCAATGAATAGATCGTGTCTCTGCAGGACTGTCAAATTATCTGTGTCTTGTCTGACTTAAAAACCCACCAACAGCATCAGCACCAAGGTTGTGCAGCATGCGGCTCTCTGCGATGGTCTCCAAGGAGGGCCCCCCCACGAAGCAGTACACCCCCTCCTGCAGGAAGTCGCTGTAGCCCAGTTCTGCCGCCACATTGCGCGCCAGCTGACGCAGCTCAGTGTCGTAGGCCTCAGACATGCACGGGAAACGAACACCGAACCTAATGAGGATATGGAGCGGTCAGTGTGAGTGTAATGTGTCATGTAATACTGAAATTTCCCTGAAATACGCAACTTCCCTTTGCAGCAATTCCTGCACTTTAATCATCATAAATGTAACACGGCATCAATAAGAACGTTTCATGGTTGTACGTGCACACATCATGGCTGCCCATGCAAAAAACGAATGAATAATAATGAAGGCGACTCTGCATTTCTTCCCAGTACTGATGTTGTCAAATCCTCAACTATCTGTCAATGGCTGTGCACTTCAACAACAAAGAGCCCTTTTGTGACTGTTCAGATCGGATGCTTATTGTTGCTCAACGCCTGCAGAACGGCGGCTTTGTGTAGGAGGCCAAAAAATGTGCATGAAAATATGAACAGCTGACTGATTTGCATTCTTGGGGGAAAAAAGAGTTAAGAGTTACAACTTAATTGACAATTTTTCACTTGCAACTTGAGTGTCAGACATTCAATACATACATACATAAACATAAGACACACACGTACATACACACACACACACTGTAAAAATAACAAAAGAAATCAACTGTCCCGTTTTAAACAACCTGCCTATCATTCCAGTTAGATTTCTCAGGTTCACGAGGTGCACTTGAAGGCACCATGACGTCTCCCAGGCAGTGTTTTTATGAGGTCCACCTGAGATAGCGCGACTAACTGCAATTGGTGGCGGCGGCGAAAAAAACAAATCGCCTACTGGATACACATGCACGCACACACACATATGGCTGTATTAAATCAAAATACATCCACCCTTCCTGAGCTACCTGTCATTGTTGTGTCCAATCAGCGGGCTGATTCCAGCGAATCCTGGCATGTTGAAATGATCCTTTATGATCATGACGTCGCCCGCACTGTAGTCCTGGTTGAGGCCTCCAGCTGCGTTGGTCAGGATCATTGTGTCCACGCCCATCAGTTTGAAGACACGAATGAAGAGTGTGACCTAGAGGATGAAGAGTCATGTGGGACTGTCAAACACAACCCAACCACGCCATGGAAAAAGATGTTAAAGCGGCTTTTATTAAAGGGACAGTTCGGATTTTTGACATAAAGTTGTTTGAGATCCATACCATCAGTGTCAGTCATCAGCGGTGAATTTTCCCCAACTGTGTCCCGTGAGCGGAGTTCTAACCCGGAAAGTAGTTCTGTCCAGTTGCTGGGGTCACACAAATAAAGCGGTTTGTTTCGACAAACAATATGCGTTCAAAAGAGTAATCCATTCGCATCATGAATTCTTGGCTGCAAAAAAGTCCTACCTCCATATCATCCGGCACTAGTTTCCCTCCCATCATCAGCTGTTTCATGGCATTTACAAGCTCGGAAGGAGACCACTGCGACGCGAGAGAAGATGCGTCGCAGCAGTATCCTTCCGCCTCCTTCTTTCTTCAGCTGATGGAAAGGTGCGTGCAGTGATATGAAGGGAGGGAAAATAGTGCCGGGTGATATCGAGGTCGGACTTTTTTGTGGCCAAGGATTCATGATGTGAATGGATAAATCATTTGAACGCATGTTGTTTTTTGGAACAAAACACTTTATCTGTGTGACTCCAGCAACTAGACGGAACTACTTTCTGCAACACCGAATCCGGGCTTACGGGATGCAGTGAGGAAAAAGTCACTGCTGATGAACGACACTGATGGTGAGGATCTCATACAACTTCATGTCAAAAAATCCGAACTATTCCTTTACACCGTCTATTTGCTCTGTAGTCACCGTCTGGATTGGGTAGCCCTCGTACAGGTGGAACCTGCCCTGCATGCAAACACAATGTTTCCCCTTGAGCGTCCCGAACAGTAGCCTGCCAATGTGACCTTTCACTGCCACACACACACACACACACACACACATGCACATTTGATACGAGTCAATCAGTGATGTCTCAGATGCCTGCAGTCTGTCCATACCTGTGGTTAGTGGGACGTTTGGAATATCTGAATATCTGAAGACCTGCACATCCTTCAGCATGCTGGCCAGACCCGAAAAACCGGAACCACACACAATTCCAAGAGTCGGCCGCATGAGTGTCTTACACATCAGCCACTCCGCTGTAACCTGACACTCATCAGCAGAATCACTGGAAAAGAAGACCAACAGGGTGATTTTCAACCGAATTCTGATATAATGAAATAAACCTTGTGGCCAAAGTGTGAGATTCTGTTGCGTGTTTTCCCTCCATTTGCAAAACAGCTGACTCACTCAAGTGGATGTCTGTCATCTCCGGGATTTTGTTCGTGCTCCTCTGTGCCTTCTCCATCTCCCTCGTCTGTATGTGAAACCCTTTTGGGTGCTGATCTCATGAGCCGCCCTGCTGCGTGTGATATGGTGCTGGACACTGAATCTATTGTAGAATTTTGTTGGTAGAGTAATACATGCAAAAGTTTAGCAAAGACAGCGGTCACAATGAGAGCAACAATAGAGACATTGCTTTCAAAATTTGTCATTATCAGCAGGTTGTGCAAGTTTTGCCACATACATTTAGGTATGCCTTCAGTGTTTAACTACAAAGCCAAGAACTGGACCAGGACCCAGAGTTAAACAAAGCCTCGTCAACAAAGCGTCGTCTGTCTGGCTGGTCGGTCAACTGTAATTTGCCCTCAGCTATGGGTTGCATTTTCTCTTCTTTTTTCACAGTCACCCCAGTGTTCAAATGTTCTGTGTGGCCACTCGGGTCTATTTAGGATTAGATTATTCTCAGGTAAAACTTGCAAAGCTTCATCAGACATTTAACCTTGTCAGACTCAACAAACACATTTTTTGACTCGAACAAACTGAACTGTCATCTTCATCAAGCGCTGAATAGGCAAGCAGTCACCAAAGCCACTTGGAGTTATTTGTGGGAATTAGCAACAGTTGCTATGTGAGGAATGAGGCTCTGATGCATCATGTGCTTTCAGCTGTGTTTCATTCTAACCAGAGATTTGAAGATGGCGACACCTCAAAGACAGAACTAAAGGACGTACCCCTGTATTCTAGTATCGTGGAGCTTGTGTCAATTGGGAGGAAACCTGAAGGGGTCGGAGGTCAGAGGTCAGAGGCAAAAAAGGTGGTACAATTGTGATGTCATAAAGTCAGGTCAGAGAAAAAAAAAATCTGGTCCGCTACATGTAGATATTTCAACAAGTAGCTCTTAGGCCTAAACAAACGTTTGTGATCAGAAAGGTTAAAGCACTGTGATGTCGGTGCTGAATTTCACCAGATATCGTAGAGGGAGGGCAAATAATTCATAGTCTGCCTCCAAGTTAGCAACATATCACACAGGAAACCACGATGCTTTTTAAGGTTGGGTCATTTTATTGTAAAAGTAGATCTTTAGTACATTTGGAGTGCGCAGTTCTCTGTAAGTTCCCGCTTAAACCAGGCAAAAACAAAACCCATGTCAATACTCAAAACAATGACAAGACACGGAAATTCTCACTCAAATCTTTCATCCTGCCGTCCCGTCCAACACTCGATACGTTTCCATCCTTCACACTCAGCCAACTAACACCACATACTACAAAGCAAATCGACACCTACTTAAATACATTGGTATAAATATCTTAGAACATCTTTAGGAATATTATTTGTCGCATCAAGCCAGGCTTGAGATGAGCCGTGACGTGAAATACAAAATACAAATATTAAGTTATTCTCCTTGGTTATTGGTTTGGGAATGTAAAAGAACTGAAAACATAAATAGATTTTAAGTTTAAAAAATTAAGTTAAGAAATTAAAATATAAATATGTTTCACTGAAACACTAAAGTAGGATTTATATGGTACAGTACATCATAGCAGGAATATTTTCAAGTGCTACTGTTGTTGAGAGGGATTCTTTGTTTTGTACAGTGTGTGTCTAACAGAGGAGTGGATTTCAAAATTGGTCTATTCCTAAGATTTTAAGACTTAAAATAAAGCAAAAAACATTCTGTGGTATTTCTTTGTTTCCATTTGTAACTGCAGTGATCTGGTCCTGATTATGAACGTTGAATATTACTACTTTTTACTATAAAACTAGCAGTAGTACTGAGTAGTTAGCACAGTGTGGCCGTTTGAAGAGCTTTAAAAAAGAATTAAAAAAAAAACATAAACCTTTCAAACTTTTGCTGCCGCCCCGTACAGACGAAGGCGGCTGCTACAGTGTTCAGAACGCATTGTTGTTGTCGTGCTCCATGCGAGCCACCATGGTGGTCACCAGCTTCTCCAGCTGCTCGGCCCGCAGCCGGCCCGTCTCCAGGACCTCCTCGTGGTTGGCCTTCTCCTCGCTGTCATAGTCCATCACCGATCGGTTGGAGATGAGCGACATGGCGAAGCAGCGCATGCCGGCGTGGCGGGCGATGATCACCTCGGGAACGGTGCTCATTCCTGCACAGACAACAAGCGGGCGTGTGGGTTTCTAAAAGCCTCACGAGACGTTGAGCAATGTGATTTCCTTTAGAGAGGGGTGTGGAAAAACACGTCACCCACCCACGAAGTTTTCTCATTTTATTAAGCAATTGTGGAATATGTTGAATTTATATGTTGCCATAACGGGTGGACAGAATTGCCACAGAAGAATCATAATCGCTCACAAGATTATCCAATAACAGACACGCTCATACTGCTCTCATCACTTAACAAGACGAGAGGTTGAAGAGCATGAGCCTTGAGGTTCAGTTATAAAAGTTAAAGTTCTGGGTGAACGAATGCTGCCCAGGTGTTTGAAAGTAAGTAAGTAAGAGACTCACCAACAGCGTCGGCGCCGAGCTTGTGCAACATGCGGCACTCGGCGATGGTTTCGAAGGACGGCCCACCCAGGACGCAGTAGACCCCCTCCCGCAGGAACTCGCTGTAGCCCAGCTCGGCCGACACGTCGTGCGCCAGCCGACGCAGATCACGGTCGTATGCGTCGGACATGCAGGGGAAACGCACGCCGAACCTGAACGGAGAGGAAGGCGATAAAGCTGTGCGTCACACGGCGGTTCCCATGCTAGATGATAGTTACAATCATAGGCATGAATATGATCAAAGTACACTCGTTAAATCCTTGTTTTGGGGGGGAAACATCAGACTGATGCCAGGAAAGGTTTCTGCTGATCACACCGCTCGCCTCTCGCCATGAACAACAAAGAGCCCTTTTATTGAAACTGAAATCAGGACGATGTTTATCTCTCCGGGCCTGCAGTCACCGTGGGAGCAACCATTTCGTATTATCACCAGAGTTTAGTCATGTCAAATACAAAAATAAAATAGCACTGCAATTGTAGATGTTTCTTATATCTTGAGTATTGTTAAACATGAATGTTTTATATTACCACCAGCGACCATTATCATAATTATTCTATAGCTACTATAACAATGACGTCTTGGGATGAACACAGAAATGCACAGGTTTTATTAACTAACTATTTTAGCTAATAAAACTGTGTGTGTGTGTGTGTGTGTGTGTGTAAGGTTTACACTGTTGCGAGACAGGTTACTTAAATAAATATGTGCAGAAATGTGTATATAAGAGGAATATAAACAGCAAAAAACCCCTTCATGGTGAGGACATGTTCATTTTCTTCTGTCTATTTTTTTTTTCACAGTTTACAGGCAGGATTTACAGAAATCTTCCACGATCTCTTCCAACCCACCTGTCATCGTTGGGTCCAGCCAGCGGGCTGATTCCAGCGAATCCCGGCATGTTGATGTGGTCCTTGATGATCATTACGTCCCCAACCTTGTAGTCCTGGTTGAGGCCTCCGGCTGCGTTGGTCAGGATCATTGTCTCCACGCCCATCAGTTTGAAGACACGTATGGGCAGCGTGATCTAGAGGATGCAAGGTCCTTTTTAACCCAAATATACAGCTAATAATATTTACTATCATCATGAATCATGTCCAGGTAACAGATGACTAAGTAAGAGTGACCCACCATCATGGTTTCTGTGCGCTAATTGATGTTTATATGATCATGATGGAATGGCGTTCAGGTTTCAACACCTACTCACCTTCTGGATGGGGTAGCCCTCGTACAGGTGAAACCTGCCCTGCATGCACACACACGGCTTCCCTTTAAGCGTTCCAAACACAAGCCGGCCAGCGTGACCATGCACTGCAACACACACACACACACACAGAATTAGTCATCCAGCGATACATATTAGACACAAACATGCACACACAGTTAAAACCGTACTAATGAGCTCAGAGATCTGCAGCTGTCCGTACCTGTGGCCCGAGGGAAGTTTGGAATGTCAGAGTATTTGAAGACCTGAGGGTCCTTGAGCATGTCGGCCAGCCCCCCCAAACCTGAGCCACACACGATTCCCACGGTCGGCCGCACGGATGTGTTGGCCATCAGCCAGTCAGCTGTGGTCCGACATTGCTCATAGCTGTCACTGGATAAGAGAGCAAAAACAAAAGATCAAATCAGTCACTCTTTCCCACCGAGAGAAGAATGTGAATGTTAAACACAATAACCGATCTGCTCATTTAAGAGCTTGCATGCACCGCGTGTGAAGGCCGTAAGGTGGAACCAGAGGAACATTAGCGAGGAACGGACAAGTTCACGGGTAGACGATTCAATAATTTGATGTCACCACCTTGGACTTTCCAATTAACGTCACTCATTTCCTGTTGCAGTTTGTGAAAGGCATGGAGTTGCCAAGCCTTCTACAAGTCAGGAAAGGCCTGTGATATTTACCGTCACTCATCTAGTGTTGTTGTATTCACTTCTCTCTTCCTCTGCAAAGTGTTCCTCTAGCAGTACCAGCAAAATTGTGGTGACCATGGCAGTCAGAATAAGTGCTAGGATGGCTAAGTAGGAATCCAAATCTATCATTGCTTCAAATCAAATGCCAGGTTAGTCCAAGCTGAGCTGTGTGTAGACAAGAACACAGCGATGCAATATGACGACACCTTCAGTATTTTCCGCAACAAAGCAACAAAAATATTTCAGCAATTGCGAGGCACCAGTCAGGCACCACGACAAAACCCCTATCGATCACCTGTCCTTAGCCTGCTCACTGTTGTCAGGCACCATTGCTAGGCAACGTCAAAACCATAGTGGCTCTGCTACACAAAGCCAGGGCCTAGCACCAGTTGCTAGGCTGGGGGGG
>CAESWR010000161.1:180708-202740 GCA_903171835.1 Mullus surmuletus | reverse complement strand
TAATTTTAACCTTAGAAAAAAATTAATAAATAAAAAAAAGCCAGATTCTCACCGGATTCTTGGCGTCCAGGTTGAGCAGCCTCCAGGATTTGTACATGAGATCAGAAAAGTGGTAGAGGACCCTGAGGCGCATGCTGAGGAGATCAGGGCTGCAGTCTTTTAAGGTGTTGTACTGGGGAGGGACAGCCTGGGGAAGACCGAGCTGGACGTTTCCAGAGCCACCTGGAGATGGAGATAAAGCGGTGCAATCTGCTTAAGTGTGTGTGTGTGTGAGTGATGAAATTCCTTGCAGTCGTCATACAAAAATCATATCTAAAAAAAACTGCAGGGATTACTTGAGTTAAGTTTTAGTTGGTTTAATTTGATTTGATTGGCTTAAAGCATAGATGGGTAAGTTTGATGATAAAGTGGGCCACAAATAGTCTATCCTCACTATTAGAGGGCCATATTGTGAACACGCGCTTCCGCCAGTAGGGAATAGGAGAGTTTTGCAGCTAGGTTCCTAAAGAACATAAAAATATGAGTCATCAGTTAGTTTACTTAACCAACACACATACAGTACATTTTTTATTTTCAAATGAATTCAGTAATGCTCGTTATTATGGAACATAGCACAGAAATAAAACATTCATTCCTGTGTGATCGTCTCTTTTAGGTGCAAAGAACGCATTCCTTAGTGACAAATCACTTTTTGTGCACAGAGGGGAAAAAATCTGATTCCTGTTTAATAAACCATTTTGTTCTGAACAGCTAACATTTATAATCATAGTGGATTTCTGCTCCCACTCCACGTTTCTAATAAGTATGCAGTTTTTCCACATCTCTCACCTGCAGGTGAATCACAATGAAGTTCCGTCTGAAGCTTTAAGCCTTAGAGCTTAGTTTAATAAATGAGTGCGAAGAAAAACAGAAGGCTGTTCCTATTAGCATACCCTCTGAACAACAGCTAATTATCTATCGATGCCATTTCTGGAGGAGCCGGCGAATGATTAAAGATCAAACTCGATTACCTGAGTTTTTCGTTGAGGTAGAAGGGGTGGTCCATGCTGCACTGTGGCAGCGGCCGGCTGAGATCTGTCTGATGTTCTTCCCCTGGAGGGACGTGACCAGCGTGGGCTCCTTCACCAGGGTGGAGTGTCCGAGGCCGAGCTGGAACACACACACACACACACACGGAAAAAACGAATAAAGTGAATGATGCAGTCTTCTCACGTAAAAAGCAGAGAGCAGACAGTGTCGAGAGGGGGTGGTGGCTACCTGCCCCTCGGTGTTGCAGCCCCAGGCGTAGACGTCCCCGGTGGAGGACAGGGCGAGGACGTGCTCGCAGCCCAGAGCGATGTCCTCGATGAACAGGCCCTCCAGAGCGGGCACCAGCTGCGGGCTCGATTTATTCTTCAGCATGGAGTCGGGCAGGCCGATCAGACGCTCTGGGGGAGGAGGGAGATAGCACGCCTCAAAAACACATCCAGACTTTTAATACTGGCTGGCAGCTTCTCCCCAAAGGCCTCGCATTAGTTTGTTTTTCAGAGCCACGATAGAGGCGGAGCTACGCGATCCGGGGTCAGAGTGAGACATCTTTGCTGGAAACCTACCTTGTCCGAATGTGTAAACGTGCCCGTCGGAGGCCAAGGCAACGGAGAACTGAGTTCCACAAGCCACCTTCTTGATTCCTTTATTGCACAGCTGCTCCACTTTCTGAAGATGAGAATAAAAAACAATAATTAAAAAAGCTAAGTATGTAAAATGAAAGAATGACACGATTAAAGGAATAGTATGAGGTCTTCGCCATCAGTGTCGGTCATCAGCAGTGACTTTTCCCCCACTGCGACCCATTAAGCGGAGTTCCAGCCCTGTTTCGGTGTTGCAGAAAGTAGTTCCGTCTAGTAGCTGGGGTCACACGGATAAATCCTTTTGCTCCATAAAACAATTTGCATTCAAAAGAGTAATCCATTTGCATCACAAATTCTTGGCTGCAAGAAAGTCCAACCTCGCAATCACCCAGCACTATTGTCCCTCCCTTCGTATCACTGCGTGCACCATCATCAGCTGTTTCACAGCGTTTACATGCTCAGGAGGCGGAAGGAGACAGTTGATGTAAAGGTGCACGCAGTGATATGAAGGGAGGGAAAATAGTGCCGGGTGATTGCAGTTCAGACTCTTTTGCCGCCAAGAATTTGTGACACAAATGGATTACTTCCATACTTTGAATGCATATTGTTCTTGAAGCAAAGCGCTTTATCCGTGTTACCCCAGCAACTAGACGGAACTACTTTCTGCAACACCAAAACCAGGCCAGAACTCCACTCACGGGACGCAGCAGGGGGGAAAGTCACTGCTGATGAACCACACTGATGGCGAGGATCTCATACAACTTCATGTCAAAAAATCCGAACTATCCCTTTAATAGAAATGATGAAAACATGTTTGAGGTATTTCCACAGAAAAACATGTTTGGAAGCGGTTTCTAAATTTAAGTCTTTATCAGCCTTGTCATGAAGCTACCTGAGGGTAATATTTTGCAGTGGAGGAGCCGGTTCCCAATTTGCCGTAATCCCCGTCACCAAAGGCCCACACGACCGTGCCATCCAGAGATACCACCAGCGTGTGGTTGAGGCCACACGACACCTGAAAGAGACGCTCAAGTCAGCTTTGGTGCACTTTTTCCCTTCCTTTTTTCTTTGAGGAGTGGTCCGTTCCTCACCTGACCCACATGGTAGCCCTCCAGTGCAGCCACCCTCTCGGGCAGCATCTTGTTGGACGTGGATCTCTGACCCAGACGTCCTGATTCGCCGCTGCCGAAGGTGAACAGTTTCCCGTCGCCCGTCACCACAGCCGAGTGCCGGAATCCACAAGCAAGCTGAGAGCAGGACGGAGTTAATATTTAAAGTCATAAAGGGTGATAAACGGGCGTGTCTGTCCTAATCGTTCAATCTTTAAAATGTCATCCAAAACAAAAAGTTACAACCTTGATCAACCTTCATCCTATTCGTGGAAGTGATGAAGCTTTAATGCTGGGCGCCATCATTAATTCACAACGCCTTTTAATTATATTACCGCGAATAACTACCTTTCATGCGTCTAATAATAGCGCCCGAAAGCAAACCGAGGTGGATCTCTACCTGAACGACCTCTTCTCCTTGTAAGGCCTCGATCTGTTTGGGTCTCCTCTGCCTTTCGCTGTTGCCGTGTCCCAGTTTCCCGAAATCTCCGTCCCCCCAGCTGAACACCTCCCCGGTCTCGGTGAGGGCCATGGAGTGTCCGTCTGATCCGCAGGACGTCACCAGCTGGGTCACCACATAGCCTGGCCAAGGAGGGTCAATTAAAGGTGCAGTACGTCATTTTCCCTGCTGATAGTGTCTCAGCTAGGGTTGCAAAGGGGTCGAAAACTTCCAGTAAATTTCAGGAACGGTTCAGGAATTTTAGCTCAGGAATTATTAAACATTTTCAGGGTTTTGTTGCCGTGACGACTAGTCATAAGGACACAGCAGCCCTTGAAGACGATGAGGTCCAGGTCTTAAATATTTGGACATTTTTGAATGGGACTTTTTTGGGGTGCTGAGAAGACATTAGGAAAATGTCTGGGCTATTGTCAATACTTGACCCTTCTTTTATTTTTCACCATTCATGGTTTTTGTTGCGCTGTGAAAGAAACCATTAAAGTTCTACAGTTCTAAAAAATGGTTAGTGTCATGTATACAGTAAATGTTGTATCACGTATATTTGCATGTATGTTTGCTTATGACCAATGTTGATGTAAATATTCATGACGGTTAGACTCAGTTGGGAAAATACCCTGAATATTAATACCCTGAATATTAATTTATAATGGAATCTAAAAATATTGCATTTGACCTGTTTGCATGCAATGCCTGCTTATAACAAACAAAAACGTTTCATATGTATACATGTATATGACCAGGTAAAGGCAGTTATTATAAATTCACCAATATTCCCCCGAAAATTCCTGTTAATTTCCAAAAAATCTCATGGAAAGTTTCCAACTTCAGTGCAATTTTGCAACCCTAATCTCAGCTAACATGCTCACATAGCATTGTACAAGTCCACAGAGCACAGAGCTTACTTTATTTTTGCCCAGTTGTTACCTCATTTTAATCTGCATTTATCAATATTTTAATATACAGTTTTTTCCCATTAGTGCATTCACTGAAACTCACAATATCCAAAAGCAGAGCAGAGCAGGGTTGAATACCCTACCTTGAAAAGCAGAGATAATCGTGGGGACGTAGAGATCATCCGAGTTCCCCTGGCCAAGGCGGCCGTATTGCCCCTCGCCCACAGCCAGCACCGTCCCATTGGACTGAACCAGGAAAGTACAGTTCTGACCGCAAACCACCTGAATCACAGTGAACATGCACCCGAAGGGAAAAAAGGGAAATTAGAACACAATCAAGGGCAACGCTCACATTCCCAGAGAGTGAATAATGTGCCCACCTGTTGTGTCTGCAACAGAGAGGGGGCCAGGGTCGGCATCATGGGGTTGGTTCCCATGCCGGCCAGCTGTCCGTAGCGTCCGTTCCCCCACAGGTAGACCTCGCTCTTACCCCCTCGCTGCCAATCCTAAAGAAATGTGGCGTGAATTTAAACCTTGAATTTCTTGAGTTATCTTTCCTCAAGGATGTTCCGTAGGTGGTTACCTCTGGTCTGGTGGTCGCCCATGACATCAGCTGTTCATCCATCCTGAAGCTCCACTTGCTGTTATCCTACGAGATCGGAGAAGAAGCGTCTCAACAACAGACCTCTAAAATAAGATATTCCACAACCAACAAAAACATTGCCAAACAAAGGCCGGTCATCGCTCACCAGTGCCTTGCTGGTCGCGGCGCCGTCCATCTCCTGGAACTCCGAAACAACGAAGGATGCTGGGAAGACGATGCCGCTGGCGATGGCCTCGGCGCTGCGGACGGTGGTGGCGTAGGTGGCGAGCCAGCTCCAGTCGGACGGGCAGGCGTGGGCGTCAGGATTGGCGTGATGCGGCGGGCAGGAGTAACGGCACAGGTGCTCCTCTAAGGACAAACCGATGGTGAGGGAGGCCAGGTTCTGCAGGAAGGCACTGTGGACCAGCTGGTCGCCGGCGGCAACGTGGGTCTGTGTTTGGAAGATATGAGAATCAAATATCAGCTAACAGTCACATTTAAAATTGAGTACAAGATGCTTGCGCTGAGGTGAAGAGCCAGTGTTGGGGGTAACGCGTTACAAAGTAACACAGTAATGCGTTACTGTGATCAGATTACATTTGTCTGTAAGGCAGTAATGTAAGGCATTACTGTTGATAACGTCAGTAATCACATTACAGTTACGTGACAGGTAGACTTGACTTGAGGAGACTCTGATGTCACCCCAACGCAGAAGTATAAAGAGCCACTACTTTTTAGAATAAAGATTCATGTTAATTTAGGCATATTTTTTCATTTTATAGTGTTAATTGGTATATCAGGTGATGGCATAGAGTAATCCAAAAGTAAGTGCAACTACTTACTTTAAGCAGCGAGTCACAAAGTAAATTAAGGCATTATTTTTTTCAAAACGTAACGACTAATGTGTAATGGATTACTTTTTTTCAGTAACTACCCCAACACTGTGAATAACAGCATATAATATACAGCCCACCCTCTCATAGCTGTACTGCTCCTGCAGCAGCAGCGGCAGCCTCTCCAGCAGCACGGCCAGACAAGGCGCCCGGTGCAGACCCAGGATGTTCTGGCTCCTCAGCACCATGCGGCAGGAAGCCAGCACGTGGTTCTGGCTGATCCAGTCGGGGGTGCAGCAGATCAACAGAACGTCCTGTGCCGGAGGAAAACAAAGCAGCACTGTGAATGCCATGGATATAAAAAGCCACCTCATCTCGTATTGGTTTTCCCTCGTATAAACAGAGTCGATTAAAAGTCTGGTCTCATATAAATGCTGCGTTGTTCAAACAGAACAGAAAACAAGAAAGTTTCATATCTTTATTAAAAGCAAAAAGCAAAAAAAAAAGTGTAGAAGTTATGTAAAGCAAGCTGTTGATTACGGCTTTACTGGAAACACTATTTGGGTAATGCGTTACAATGTAATGTGTTACTGTAATCAGATTACATTTGTCTGTAACGCAGTAATGTAAGGCATTACTTTTTTTTTTAAGTAACTAGTAATATGTAGGATTACTTTTTTCAGCAACTACCCAAACACTGAGTGGAAACATAAATTACCTTGGATCTCCCAAAGCAGGCAGCCACGCCCATATTTGGTATCCAGGTGGTGCTGACAACTGACCCCAAACCTGTTACAGTCTGCAGGATTGAACCATCCTGCGAGCAGGGAGAGAAACAGCACAGCTCACACACTGACAAGAGAAAGTTCACCTACATCGCATAGGATGAATGAATTGTTTGGTTGAGTTAATAGTTGAATAAGAAGGAAGGAAGTGATGTCACACCTGTAAGGACCAGATGTTGAGCAGCCCCCCGATGCCTCCGGTAACCAGCGCCAGCCCACTGGAGCAAAACGAAAGTGACTTCACCGCTGTGATGTGACCGTGGATCACAAATGCACACTTTGCGTCCTGAAACAAAAGCAATACAACAAAATGTATCAGAATAATGAATAACCGGCAAAGAATCCTGCTCTTAAAACAAACTTTTTAAACAACAGCAGATCCGCTCTCACCTTGGCGTTGGTGCTTCTCCCCTGGCCGGAGGAGCCGTCCCCTATGTTTGGCAGAGACACCACAGTGCCCCCCTGTGGCAGCGTCCACACGTAGACGGAGCCATTCTGGCAGCCTCTGCAGGGAGATTTGGAAAAGAAAGAGCTAATATCAGAAACAAAATCTTAATTGTGAGGAAATATTTTTTTTAAGAGAAGGAGCTGAATAGTTGAGAATATGACGGCGGCGTAAACTCACACAGCCATCATGAGTCTGGGGTCGGGCGCCCTGCCGGCGAGGGGGCACCACTCCGCGACGTTTACGGTGCCGCTGTGCACAAGGGAGTGCAGCATCAGCCAGGTGCCGCCGCAGCGCCCCACGATGGTCACCGCCTCTGACCTGCCCAGACACAGCAGCAGGTGTCCCGTGGGATCCCACTTTAGGGAAGTGACGCCATCCTGCGGCCGGAGAGAGCGGAAAAACAGTTAGAGAGTAAAACAATGAGTCAAAACCATAAAAAGTGAATTTTTATTTGTTTGACATGTGGAGCATCAATGTCAAAAAACTGTTGGCTATACTATTGGCAGCCAGTAAGAAATCCGTCAAGAGAAAATGGTAAAAAGGAGAACCTCCGACCATTGATGAATGGATTGAAATTGTCTATGAGAGTTGTTATGGAGAAGATATCTGAGAATCTATGTATGTAAAACCAATCAGATGTGATGTGATTCGTATGAACCTCCCCTCTTTTTTACATGATCTTTTTATTTGATTGTTTTGATTGAGGTGGTGCGCTTCCCGGTTTTGTTCTGTTTTGTTATTGATCCCAACTGAAATAAGTAGTGGTTGAATCCAAGAAGGGCAGTGAGGACAAAATCACTTAAACTTTCTGCATCCATACTTATCTATTTCCTTGAATGGCTAAGGTTGTAATTAATGTATGTGATGGAAACCTCAAAATAAAAGCATAAAAAGTGTGATTTCTGACGAACCTGGAAGACGGACAGCACGGTCGGCTGCTGGTTCTCGTACGTCTCGGTTGTGGCCAAGAGGATCTTTCCACTCGGGTAGCCCACTGCGAAAGGCTTGTCCTCGCTGTGCCAGGCGACGCACTGGGAGGCTGGAAAAAACGGGAGACGAAAATCTGTTAATCTGTGTGATTAAAACGCTCTTGAAAAACACATCTGAAAGTAACTGAAACGGATCAGGCAATAGCTCCGCCCACAGCAGGTCTTTTCAAAAAATATATTTTCAGTTTCTTCCAAAAAGAAACAAGAAAAAAAATTAATTAGTGAGCTTGAGAGGAGCTGATACTTCTTTAATTTTGGACTCAGACTTGCTGCTTTCATGTCCAAAATGTAGGATTCTCACTCTTGGCTCTCACATGAAATCAAAAGTACAAACTGTGCAAACACAGATTGTTGGAAAGCAAAAATGTTTGGGATTAAATAAAAAAAACTCCCGGGCTGATTGTCCTAAAAACGTGTGCGTGCAGAGACAGGACGCAGCAGCCTCCTCACCCTCCTTCCTGTAGCAGTGCGTCAGTTCCGTGCTCTTCACCAGCAGCTCCAGCTCCTGCAAGGTGACCTGCAGCCAGCAGAGGGAGCCGTCCAGCCGCCCCACCAGCAGGCTCTCGGCAGCTCTGCTCTTGCAGGCCGCCGACTGGTCCAGCACCCACAGGCTGAAGGCCTGGGCCCAACACAGAGACGTGACCCGAGACACCTGAGCCTCCACGTGACAGTGAGAGCCTGCGGGGGAAACACTCCAGATTCAGCAACTGCTACCATTTTATTTTCATTTTTGCAGCAGCAACAACAAAGGCCGTCGCTTACCCCTGATGTTCATGATGTTAATGTGCTTGTTCTCGGGGGCGGCCAGGAAGTTCCCCCCTGTGCTCCAGTACACAGGGGACATGTGATGACATCTGCTGGCTCTCTCGAAGTTGGATCTGTCCGTCTTACTGCAGGTTGACAGAGAATTGGAATCTATTACCAGATATTTGTCTACCTTGGAACTTTCAGTGGCAAAACTGGTCACAAGGTCTGTACAGATCTGTACTTTTAACTGAATTGACTGTTTGCTATTGTTGGATTTTATTTTTCTTTCTACCGATATTAAACTAATCTGATACCATCATGAGTCGTACATACTTTCTTTTAAACTTACTTTGTAGTATGGAATGTTAGAAAAGGCTTGATCAAGTGATATTACTCAAACAGAGAACAATAGTCAGCAACAGTAGCTATGAGAAAAACTGACCCATTTCTTATCAACCAATTTTAGCCTTAAACATAAGAATATTCTAAAATAGAATAAAATGAATAAAAAATAAACTTGAAGATCCTCAAAAATAACCTCAATAAATCCAATAAAAAAAATCTATTTCTAAAGTGCAAAATAACCACTAGAAGTGCTGGGGCGAGGACTGGAATGTATCAGAGATACAGGCGGATATGATCCGATACTCGTTTTTTTGCTGATGTCGGACCGATATTCGATATCAATATCAGGTCGGGACATCACTAGTAATTTTTTTATTTTGTTATCTGAAATGGTGCAAAAGTCGGGAAAAAAAACAGTTGATCACAAAAAAAAAGATATTTGTTGTACTTTGCAACCCTTGTTTGAAATGTCCTTTTCACCTATTCGTTAATGGTCACTTAGATTCGAGACCCTCATATAAAAAGAACTGATCCCCCGTGAAAGAAGCATGACCCTCACCTGGTGATGCAGGAGAACGTTGTGTGCAGCTCCAGGCTGTTCTGAGTGACACTCCAAAGCTGCACCACCTTGTCCTGAGAGCACGTCGCGAGCAAGCTCTGCTCACTGTTCCAGGAACAGCTGGCCACCTGAGCGCAACAGAAATTCCGTGACTCATGCAGGAAGCTTGAAATGAACGTTACATCCGACTTACACTCGGGGTATTTACATTACAGAGTCTTAGTTAATTTCAACACTTTGGAGTTTTTCAAGACCTTTTCCTTATATGTTAATTCTATAACTGCCACTTCAAGCAAAAACAGTTTCCATCAGTGAGACCTGTGACTTGACAGTTACTTTTAGTTTATGATGGACTATTAGACCACTATCATGCAACGGAATTGACGATTGATAATTGTATTTTTCTTTTTCTTTAATGTTACCAGTTCATTTTTGTTTGTTAATACATTTTCTTTTCTTTCTTCTCTTTCTTATTGCTGATAATCTGATTTTTTTTATGGAAGGTATAGTACAGACAAAAAAGGGTTTGGCTTCAGTCAAGAGTTTGTTATTATGTTTTTTTGTGTGAAACTGATTGGTGTAGATATGTATGATGGTGTTTTGTCTATTGCATGCAAACAGGTTGAATTGCCTAAAATAAACTATTCATTTAGTCGTTCATTCATGAACGAATAAATTCACACACTTTTACAATGTTTTTTTAGACTCAAACTGTTGACAGCAAATTCAGAAAAATGCCTTCGAAAATTTAAGACCTCATAAAGTGGTGATTAGGCTTTTTAATACCTTTTAAGGGTCTTTATATCCCCCAAACTGTTTAAAAAAAATCCTTTTTAACGGTCTTAATTTCCCCCCAAAATAATCTATCAACTTTGAATACTTTCAAGACGCCGAGGATACCCTGACACTGCACTCTAACAGCTGTGCTCACCTTGTTGTAGTGCCCCTCCAGCCTCTTGAGGGGGCACTTACGGAGGTCCCCGGCCAGGTCGCTGTAGGTCTGGGGTCTGTTGGGGCTGTCCCGGCCCGTCACGGCCAAAGCCTGCACCAGCTGCTGCGCTGCCCACTGCCGGTGTTTGCTGTTGAGCCTTGCGGAGAGTACGCACGCCGCCAGTGCGTTGGCCAGCTCCAGCGGGCCGACCCTGGCCCCCAAGTGGGGTAGAGGTGAGGGGGGCAAAGAGGATGAAGACACCCCTTGGTTTCCTGCGTCTAGGCCAGAAAAGACAAGTTTGTTAATACTGAAAACACAGCGGTGGGAGCAAAACCAGTGCTTTAAACGCTCACCGTTGGCGTCGTGTTCTGACTTTTCTAGGCTGTAACAGTGAACGCCCTTTTCGGTGAGCAGGGACACCAGACTCTGCGTGACCAGAAATGTGGGCGGAGTCTGCTCACTGTACTCCCTCTGCTGTAGGGCGGCGGCCGTGACGCTGGTGGTCAGGCAAACCCGCTGCTGAGGGTCACTGATGGCGCCGATGTTCACTCCCGTAGCTGCTGCCATCAAGTCCTACGGGCAGTATTGTCATAATTGAGTTGTTTGTTGTGTATTAGAGCAAAAAGAGTATTTTGTCTAAAGGTTTATCTAAAAAAAAGAAACAACCCCTGACCTGTGTGCATATTTCCACCAGCTGTCTGTAAGCAGTAGGGCTGTGCGACACCACGCTGCCGATGGCCGCCGTCAGGAAGCCCAGGCAGCCGGGGTTACCGTGGTCGCTCGCCAGCCCCTTCCCGCCGGACTGTCTGTCCGTGCACGTGTGAGCCCGGCCTCCCGCCGCCAGAGTCATCAGGCGCACCAGGATACGGATGTCCGCCAGACCCAAGGATTCCAGCCCATTGGACTGGCTGCACACGGACGCGCTGAGAGCAAGATCAGAGGGCAACCCGAGACTTAACGCCTGAAAACTGAAATAAATTGGGAGGTATAGAGATGCGGTGTGGCGGGAAGCGTACCTGGAAGCGGTCTGAGACAGCGCCCGCATCACCATGCTGTAAGCGAGCAGGATCTGGGCGGTGGAAGTGACTCTTCTCAGAGCTTTCAGTCGGTCGTGGGAGTCCCGCAGGGAGATCGCCTGCTGCCCGAGGCTCAGAGAGGTCTTCTGCTCCACTAAGGCATTCCCTGGTGAGGACAAACAAATGCGGTTTATAATCAACTTCAAGATAACAAATTATTAAGGCAGTGTTTCCCAACCAGCGGACCCGCCACATGTGTGTTCTATTGTATTTCAATAAGAGATCTCGCTCTCGTATTGTTCAAAGCTACTGCATGACGCTGTTAATAGAAAGATAACATGACGTGCATCCGTTTCAAATGACAGTATAAGCCCCCTATTGTTTCAGTGGGCATACACCATTCATTTCCTCATATTTATTTCACACGTTTCATATTTCTTATATAAATTCTGTCTTGTTACACATATTTGTTACATATATCTACTGTAAGGAGCACCTGAACGCTTTTATTTTTGCCTCAAAGAGTGAATAAATGCCATCCAATTGCATCCCTGCCAGCCCCCTGCATATTTTTCATCTAGCCCCCCCCCCCCCCACCAGTGCTCTTAAGTATGAGACCACAGTTGGTGTGGGCAAAGTGGAGGGAAAAAATTATTTTTCTGCGTCAGACGTCGGAGCAATGATGAACGGTTGATGAATCATGATGCTGCTATTTGACAGTGGGTGGATTGCGTCCTCACCCAGTAAGCATGGAGGGGACGAGGGTGTGTGTGTTACATTGCGTGGGATGAATCTTTGCTCAGAGATCAGGAGAAAAGACACGGGAGCAGGAGGAACCCGAGTGCACTCAGCTATCGAACGTTTGCCATACTTGTACTGTAATTTGATTTAATTCAACACAAAATATGACATTATTATACTCTTCCGTTTTAAATGCTGCGTTCGATTTCTACATGAACTGTTATTCATTTAAATGTTTGGTTAATTAGTTTTATTTTTCTTATTTATCTATTTCTAATTGCCCTTAATTGATTTTCAACTCTCCGAATGCTTATTATGTTATCCACTGTGAATATAATGTACTGTAATCTTTCTCTGCATCGCGTTTGGGAGGATCTTCTACTGCCTTTGTCAGTCTTTCCACAGCCGAAACCAGGCAGGAAAAGGGTGAGGCGTCACCTTTGGGCACCACTGCCCTCGACGGGTCAGTGGAGCTGTAAACCAGAGCTCCCAGTGGGTCTGGCTCTGTGAAGGTTATGGGGTCTGGCACCAGCTTCTTTTCAGTCAGACCCAGCGGTCTGAGCAGGAGCCCGAAGTCCTCGAGTCCCGTCAGCTTGTCTGCATCACACTCGTCTTGGTGGCTCATTTCCCAATCATCTGCACAGTTTTAGATTAGATTAGATTAGATTAGGTTAGATAGATGAAAAACACTAGATAAATCAATAATAAATAAGTTAAAGAGCAATGGCGGAAGCATTTCTGACCAATACAAAATAAATATATAAACAAAAATATGAATATCTACTCATATCTATAACAATGTTGTATTGGGCTGAACACACACACATACACACACACACAGGTTATTTTAGCCAACGATGCCGTTCGGAGCAAAAGTGAGCCTTCCTCACCATCAGACGTGCTGTCCAACTGGCCGATCAAGTCACACGTTAGTCCTTTAATCCTGCAAATGAATAAATAAAAAATAAATCAGAACCACATTACGCTTGCGTCCACACCTCTATTTATATTTTTCATACCTTTCATATTTGGAGCTGGTATCATTTGCGTTTGCAGCCAGATATTTTTCCCTGCAAGAGCTGCACAGGAGGTAGAAGGGGAAGTTGGAGCCGCACTCGCCCTTGAACCAGACGTCCACGTAGGCGCCGGTGCTGTCGTAACCCTTCCGCGCGGCGCTCTGCCCGCAGCCCGGGTGCCGGCGCTTGATGTGGTTGTTAAACTGCAGCGTGAGCGTGTTGCACAGCTCGCACTTCACCATCTGACTGTGCTCCTCTCCGGCCTGCGAGAGGAGGAAGAGGCACAGAGAGAAAACATGTTTTGGTGTTTGGTGTTTTTTTACAGCTCAACTCGGTGAGTGTGTGTATGTGTGTGTGTGTGTGTGTGTTTCACCTCCACTATCTGGAGCGTATCTCTCTCCAGGCTGAAAAAGGAGTGGGTGAGCAGGTCCTCGTAGGTTTCCTCGTGGTACGGGTCGTCCATGTATCCCAGCTCTGACTCCTCCTCCGCGGAGAAAGGGTGAAACTCCACGTGCTCGGGCCAGTCGACGACTGCCGGGTGCTGCTGGTACAGCTGGGGGAGCGGGTTGGGTGACGGCAAATCTGGAAAAGATGGAACACCTCAGTTATTGTGTTCTGATATAAGCTCGCCCTTCTCGGGATCAATAAAGTTGTGTAACTAACTCACAAATGTATCACGCAAAACAACGTGCTGGAATGCTTAACCCTTAGGAGTTCCTTAAAAAAAACGATCTCAATCGAAAAACATCCCCTCCCTTAAAACTGCAGTAAAAATAACATATCAATATTTTTTCCCACTTTAAATGAGTCATAGTTTTTAATCAACCTCAGGCGGAAATACATTTTGAGATTTTTAAGACTTAAACCCTGTAGATGCAAGTTTGTTTATGTAACTTCACAGTATTTTGGTCAGAAAAAAAATACAAAAACTCAAATAACTTCAATAAAATGCAATTTAAGGAGAATTATTATAATTATTATTATTATTATTATCATCATTATTATTATTATTAGAGCCTCAGATGGGCCAATGATTAGCAGCAACATTGAATTTGAGGCATTCTTATTTTTCTGCAGGGACAGATTTTCATAGCAAACTCCTGTGGACAAAAAGTGTCTCCTTCCAAAAGAGTGCTGTATCAATAGTTTTTCCAACTTTAAATGAGTTAGTCTTGTTAATCAGCTTCAGCCTGAAAGATACATATCAAATACAATATTTGTTATGGATTTTTTGACCTTCTAAATGGTTAAAAACAAAAAAAAGGGTTAAAAAAAAAGGTTTAAGCTTTGTTCAGCTACCGTGACGCTGACCTGCCCTTCGGAAGGAGGTCCTCTGAGTCGGGCCGGAACGCCGCCGCCGTGCCGGAGGAGGTCTGTTCCGGGTCAGGTGGACATCCAGAAAGTTCTCTCTCTCAATCCAGTCCAGTCCCGGTAACAAGCTGTAAAGAAAACATTACAGATCATCCGTGCAGTGATTGTATTTCTAGCATTACCCGACAATGGTTGTGGAGAAGCTGACCTCTCACTGGGTTGACTGGTGGGACGCTCGGGACACTGGACCGTCTCTGGCCCATCCGGGGACGGGGTCTCTGGAGCGCCGTCCGGCCTGGGCGAGTCGGTCGCCTGCTGCTCCTCGGTCAGGGGGTGCTCGAGCATCCAGCTGGCCAAAACCTCGATGGTTTGTGAGTCCAGGTCACCTGCTACATCTGGGAGGGACCACAGGGAAGTTGAACTGTCAGAGTTCAAAAAGAAAAGATGGATCATGGAGTGTTGTGTCGCTAATTCGTGTCAGACATCACCACCAGATGGTCATGCAACCGCGGGAGGTCGGGGCGGCACATCTGTGCCCGCCGACCGAGAATGTGTGACAAGGACAAGTGTGTGGCATTTGTGATATAGTGAGAAAAGGGCAGAATTTGAATAATATATTGTCACCGTTCAGCAGAAAAATATAAATCATATTGGTGCAATTTGTAAATGTTAAAGCATCCATACCTCTCCTTGTTTACACATTCATATATGAACTGTGCCATGCGTGAGGAGAAAATCAGAATGTTTTCACTTTTTCTTTACGGTTGAAATTAAAATAAAATGCTAAATAAATGTTAGATTTGTATTGTTCTATATTAACAGCTTGAAATATAAAATACAACACGAAACCTTTTAATGAACTTTTTTATTATTAGTAATTTATCTACATGTTCCTGACTGTTTTTGCATTAAGAATTGCTACCATTGCTGTTTTGACCTCACAGTGAGTAAGAGCGTCCTATGGAAAATACAAATCTTATTAGTGCTTTTATTAGAAATAAAAAAAACACTTTCTCCTATTCAGAGATTGTACTTTACGAGACCCAACAATACATGAAGGCTGAGGCACACAATGAAGGACAAATGCTTAAAATAGAAAGCACATGAAGCAAAAAACTTTTTTAGTAAATATTAGACACACTCCACAAAGCAGTACCTGCTGCCTCCATGGCCCAGTAGATATGTCTCATAGAGAATCCCATTTCTAGCAACCGACTGGTGACAAACATTTGTGTCCGTTCTGGTGGTTGAGGAGAAAAAGAAAAGTACACAAAAAAACAGAAAAACAAAAACAAACCGACAGCTACATTGGGATAGTTGCATATTTGAAGGCTCACGAGGACAGAATTGAATTATCTTCACATTTTATTTAAAAAAGTCCCTTCATCTCAATTTAATTACATATATATTACATAATTTCCATAAAAAGCCACTAAATCTTCAATTTAGCGTCTGTTATTCAACTGGAATTACCTTGAACTGAGATTAAATTTTCACGACTCAAAGGAACACCAACAAAAATTAAAAATGGTGCCATTCAAGCGTGTGAATTCACAAACTGTCATGCACTCGTTCGACTGTGGTTGGACCGTTTGCTGTTTTGGTGGCCGAGCAAAACACATGCTGTTTTGTGCAGCAGGTTCAGACGTGACAAATAGCCGCACACATAAAACTCATGCAAGAGACAAACAGTTCCCACAGATTGATGCACTTTAATCCGCTCTGATTTAATGCAGGACTCTGACTTTATTGAACTATTTGTCCCAAAAGAAACAAAAAAAAACAAAACAATAAAATGACACTAATGGCACGTTTGAAAGTGAAGCCAGCATGGGGAAGAAATTGGTTAAAAACTGAACTGACCTGACGGCGCGCACCAATTAGCAGTTATTCTCTCTAGGAGAGCATGTTGGTACATTTAAATTAAGACATTTAAGTTTAGATTTTTCTTTCTCTCTTTCTCAATGATTGTGCCGACTTTTAGCGTTTGTACAGTAGCAACACTAACACCTTCTTGGCTTGCTCTTACCCAGGCTGCTCCGGGCCTGTGTGCTGCAGGGGCCCGGTTCCATGAAGCTAGTCTGCTGCTCTGTGAAGGCATCACATGAAGCAGAGCTGGCCAGGCTGAAGCAAGGATGCAGCACAGGGGGGGTGCTAACCAGGCCGGTAAGCGTTGGGAACCGAGTTAGCACCATGTGCCTGGAGGGAGTGAGAATAACAACAGTAATAACACAGAGCAAGTGGCGCTACGCTGCTGCTTTTTAGTCCCGAAACATCAGAAATGTAAAGTATCCAAAAGGCATAAGCTCCATCGCATCTGGTGCATCCTGCCCGGGTATCATCTCACGCGAGGGGGATGATACGAGCTTTGAGCTGCGCGAGTATTTGGGCTGGTTAGTAAGTCTTGCCAAAACTCTCTTCCCTGAAGAGCTCGCTTGTTTGCGTTTGTCTGTTTGAAGCTGGCCGGGTTAGAAAGAGAAAGACAGGAAAGCTGCAGCCCTAAGGTTAAACACAGTGCAGGCAGAGTCTTTCACTCCCATCTTGTGGTACCAATCCTAACTCACCCATTCCCTGGACTTCAGAAAAGCTCCTGTTGCCAAAAGATACAGGCCTGTAGCAGTCAGTAACGACACGTGAGCTGACTGTGGCAATCACGCCCCCATTCGATTGCTGCACCCACCACTTAGCATGAATTAGTCAAGTGACACCAGATTTATTTATAACCAACTTCTTTTGATACTCACTGAAGGAGGCTGATGGGGAGGAAAGGGTTGAAACTATCAAGACCATCTGCCTGCAGGTTTGTTGGAAGAGAGGAAGCCAGCTCAGTGTTAGAGGATGAAGCAGAGGCTCGGTTAGACTGACCGAAGATGGCGGTGCCCTCCGAGCCGGCGCTGTACAGGGAGACGGAGCTGGAGGACTTGGAGATGGGCTGCGAGGACAAGTGGTGGCCCGATTCTGGGGAAGAAAAGGTCACAAAAGGTTAGAATCAGTGCGAAAGAACAGAGTGAAAATTTCAAGCTAATGCTGATATATGCAGGTGCTTCTCAATAAATTAGAATATCATGGTAAAGTCCATTTCCAGGAGGTCAAGTTCAAAATCCCAAGTATTGAGTGCATATACATGGACATACTTTTCAGAAGCCAAAATATCCACATCAAAAAGTTTTTATAATTGTTACTTTTGTAGTAATCACATTTTTTGAGACATCTTCATTAAATGTAAGCCATTATCATTATAATAAGAAGAAATTAAATAAATAAAGACATGAAATGTTTAATTCTGTGTGTAATACATCTATATAATGTATTAGTTTCACGTTTTGTATTGAATTACTGACATAAATAAACTTTTCTACGATACTCTAATTTATTGAGATGCACCTGTACACCCATTGTATATATCAGCCTTAGCTTTTTATGGATTAACACCACACACACTCGTTTCTTTCTTTTTTTTGATGTGTTGTTCTGGGTATTATACATTTTGTTCCGTGCATCTGTTGTTTGTTGCGGCAACTCGTAATACACATTTTGCACCATTAGGTGTGTGCGGGTTAATGACATCACCTTACCAGCACAATTGATCACCAATACAGATAATGAATTTTTGAAGCCAATGACTGATGTTGTGCTGGTATTACTGTGCACCTTTAATAAATCAAAACAGTGTGTCGCTGAGATTTTGACTGATTAAACCTTGAAACTACTGTAAGTCCACTCAACCATATTAGGTATCAGCTCTGTGCCAAATAATAAATCAGCAAAGAAAATCAATGACTCCGGATACCTTTGCGCTCCTTGTCCTGCAGTCTGCTGAGGGCTCCTTTGTAGATCATGACCTGAGCCCTCTCCAGGTCGGCCAGAGACACCCTCTGCTTTATGGGGCAGGGTCGGACCGCCCACTTCACCATGCTCTGCACCACGTACTGCAGCACCGACCTCAGCTCGGCACTCTCGTCCCACTGCTTCCCGCCGCCTTTGGCCTGTTCGGGGTTCGGGCTGGAGAGGGGGCTCGCGGAGGGGTCGGCGGGGTCGTGTTTGGGCACCGAGAGCAAATCCGACAGCTTCTCGCAGCTAAAAATGACCGTCAGGGATTTCAAAGCACCAGTGAGGAGGTACGAGACTCTGACCGCTCTCAGCTCGAGGGCGAAGACGTTGAGTTTGGAGGGTTGAGGGGTCTGCGGGGGTGCGGTCCCCTCCGGATGGCTCGTGAAATTCCCGGCATCTTTGGCAGAGGTTGGTGACGTGAGGGCATCTCCCTCGGTCTTCCACTGCTCCGACTTCCGCCTCTCGTCTTCCGACAGCCATCTGACGTTTTCCGAGGCGTCCTCGTCCAGGCCACACTGTGTCTCGTTTTCCCGTACGCTCTCTTCTGAGTAATTCCGTTTGGGGGCCGTGTGAGCCCCCAGCCATCCGTGCTCCTCCAGCAGCCCCATCAAATAAATCAGATCTAACAACACAGTGGGTTTGAGGCCTCCGAGTCGGGCGACATCGCAGCAGGAAATGTCACAGGGCTCCAAAGAGATGATCGGCGTGTCGCTGGGTGACCAAGAATTCATGGAGCTTAGTTATTGGGAAGGACGGCAAGAACCCACAGACACAGCATCGAGTGACACCAGGACGGATTCAACAGGGGTTAATGGATTTAAGTATGAGGAGGGAGAAGCAAGAAAAAGGTAAGATCAGGGGGGGGTAAAATGAAAAAAAAAATAATGAATCAGAAAAATTATAGAGGAGGAAGAACAGAAAAGAATTACACAGAGTAAACATGCTGAAAGGAACAAGACAAGAAAAATATAAGAACTACTCAATGGAAGATAATGAGAATCACCATTTAGGAAAGAAGTCTGAGCAGGAATCAGAGGACACATCAATGTGTAGTACCTGACAGAGAGGTCGGCCTCCTCCCACTGGAGCTTGGCCAGGGAGCTTCCTTCCTTCAGGACCCCCAGCAGGATGGCCCGCCGCCCGCTGGGTCTGTGCACGCACAGGCCCCCCGCCCGCAGGCCGCTGTCCACGCCTCCGATCACGGCCAGCACCGGCCACACGTCTGTGCAGAGGGAGGCCAGCTTGGCCTCTGACAGGGAGCAGCGGTGTGTGAGCAGATATCCCGAGTCGTCGCCCGCCGAGTCTCTGTCGCTCTCGCTCTCCTCCTGACTGAGACCTGCGAGGGGAACCAGAGATGTGAAACCCCTGCTGCGATGACACCGCGGCTTCTGTTTCCCGGTTCGAGGGGTCGTAACCGACCTGGACTGAGGCTTCCTGTGTCGTCCTCCCTCAGCAGGGGACCAATGAGCTCCAGCTGGTTGTGGATGTGCTGGTTTATGTACGAGGTCCACTGGTCGCACTGGTGGAGCCTGCGGAGGAGCTGCACCATGGATTCCAGCAGCACGGTGGTCTGGGGGCTGCAGAGGGGCTCCCCGGGGAGCAGGTTGCTGGGCATGCCTCGCATCTGGAGGTCACGCAGAGCCACCTGGGAAGAGGACGGAGGTGTCTTTATTGAATCTTACAGAGCTCGAAATATTGTTCAATAGGGCTGGGCGATATATCGATATAAACAAAATACACACAACAGATATAATAAATATAAAAATATAATATGAATATAAAAAATATCAGGATATATATCACATATCCATATTCAGCCTAAAAATATCGGTATATGAGTTTTGCTCCATATCGTCCAGCTCTAATGTTCAAGTAAGAACTTAAGTGTGAAAAGTGTGTATGTAAGCATATCACACACCTTCTCTCCAGGATTGCTGCTGTAGAAGAGCACACACGGGTACAGCTCGGAGGCAACCACACCTTCAAAGGCTAACTTGGGCTCCTGACAAAAAGAAAGCACACAGACTTAACTTTAAATACCACTTCAAAAGTCGACGCTGCTTCCACGAGGATCCAGCCAGACCTTATCGTTCTTTGCAAATGACACGGTGTGAGCCTCCATGTCCAGGATGCAGGTGATGGTGTCGCCCTGCGTAAAGGACGGGAGCGTGCGGACCAGCTCCCCGCCGTGGTACAGGTTGCCGCTGTAGGCTCGGTACAGCCACATGTCCGTGGTGGTGTGGTGGTTGTAGTCTCGGACCGGCCAGCGGGACACACCGACGCACGTGCCCTCGTTGCCCCGGTTTTCTTTGGTGATGTAGAACTGGAGGAGAGACCAGATTTCCAATTAAGAAAACTGGCTGTGATTTGAATTCCCCTCATAGAATGGAATAGAATGCCCTTTATTGTCAATATACAAGTTGTACAACAAAGAGCTTCTCCCCTTTGCAGTGCTCACAGTAACAGTAACAAGAATGAAAATAAGTATGAAAATCTTAAATGTAATTACAAAATACGGTAATTATAAAAATAAGCAATCAAGACAATCATCAAGACAAAGCTGCTTACTTTCCAAATGAAGCAGCCGGAGGTTATGGCAGTGGTGGCCAGGCCGTAACCTTTGCCTCCGGAGCCGTGGGAGAGGACATTCCCGCTTTCCATGGAACAGCAGATGAGTTTATGCGGGTCGAAGGAGAAATCTCCGATGGGGATGCATTCTTCGTGGCTGCCGTTCTGCAAAACACAAGGGGCGCTTTATAATAATAACAATAATAATAATAATAATGATGATACAGCATAATATAATGTTATACTCTACACTGATGTCACAACTCAAATCAAATCCGCAATCAAACTTTATCTTTCAGTCCAGCTCCGTTTTTTACCGCATTGCCACAAGCAGAGGCCCATCTGTTCTATCATAAATCCCTGCTGTTCTAATTAACATTACTGCCAGCAGTGCGTTTCCTCCAAAACACACTTGCGCAACGATCCTTCACTTTTTTCAAAAGCTTTCAGACATAGTAGAAATGTTTATCACAGGCTGCTAATGTAGAAACATTTTGACTAAATATGCCGCAGTGTGTTTATCACATACAAAGCTGTGTGCTCGGGTGACCTGTTTGTAATACCTGCCGATAAATATTCATGTTTTTGAAGCTCATGCTGAGAGTGCTGTCGAGTTCAGAGAGGTCAAACCTTGAAAACGCGAACTATGAAAAAGAAATGTTAATCTGATACCGAGCGGAGAAGGGAAATTACTTCCTCCTTCTCCCATACACATCCGATTGATCTATTTTTGCCTTCTCTGGTTCCTTCTGTGAGGTCAGCGGATATCAGTGAGACGACTGTGGCAGTGTAACAGACGCGGAGCTGCAAGGACAATTCGTTTCACCCAGAGAAGCAGTTAGATTTGACTGCAGTAATGAAACGCAGTGTACAGTGCAAATCACTTTCAGTATCTGCAAATGTAGGATACAGCATTATTCATGCAACGCTGGCGATGGATTCTGTGTGTTACCCCTGGGTCTTTCTCAGCCGGCTCCTCGTGGCTCTTCTCGGAGAGCGGTTCCTCCCACATATAAAGAGACAACAGCTGAAAGAGGTGTTTAACAATCTACAGGAAAACAGACAAAAGGGAACATTTAAATCCATTTTCGAGCAAAACGATCTCTGCATGTTGCACTTTCTGCACCCGACCTGTTGAATTTGATCCGGCTCAGAGCAGGCAGGTAACAGTCTCTCCAGAACGTGGAAGGCCAAAAGCTTAGTGCGAAGGTTCTTGAAGCTCGGAGATCCTAAAAAAAAAAAAAAGGAGGGTTGTGA